>NNCF01127018.1:597335-609453 GCA_002313205.1 Laupala kohalensis
GGGGGGGGGGGAGGCTTGAAGATTCGTACTGCTTTTTCCTTCTTTTCGGGGATCGTGTAGCTAAAATGCTTGAGAACCACTGTCCTATTGTCTTATAGGTCAAGAGAAATCCATGCGTGCAATGGACGCATCGAGGCGAACGGAAATCTAACACACATGACAGATCTCACGTAGCTCTGCACGTATTCTGCTTACGTGTACTCTTCGTTTTCTAATAATACTTCGAACATACTTATGGATTCCTCAAATTCTGCTTCCGAGGGGAACAAGTTTAAATTTTACATCCCACTGGATTTTCTCCATTTAATTACCAAGTTGCACTGTATTCGACGAAATTACCAAATTATATTCGTTGTTTACTAATTTTCGGCACGTTTTTCGGCCTATCGTCTTACAGGTGAAATGTGTAGCTTTATTATCATATGAGCAGGTGAGAATCAGAGTGGTGTAAGTCAAGAAAATTTAAAAAAATTCAGTTAAGTCAATATTTCACAGTAAATAGATATGAAACTGAGGTAATCTTGCTTTTAGAACTGAAAAATACTTCTATTGATATTTTGATGTAATGCCTATATTTATGGACTGACAATGTTTTTTTAGTAAAAATAGAGCTTTATATTTATAAAAACATTTATGTTTATTGTGAAAAGTATGCTTATAAATCCAGGTGTCATTCTTCTTCGTCTCTCCCTTTTGCCTTTCAGCGTCGGGTTAGCCATTTCAGATATCCCTTCTTATCTGCAGCCTTGCGCTGAACCTCTTGCACCGTTGCTCCTCTCTTTCTACATATCTCTTCAATGCTCTGATCCCACGTTCCTCGAGGTCTGCCCACTGCTCTTTTCCCCTCTGGCCTTGCATTACATATTGCAAACATTCGAAACAGCAGAACTGGGAAGAATTCGGAAACGAAGTCGAAAAGAATTATAGAGCAAACAAGGGTCTGTACTGGCGAACCATTAATGGACTGAGAAGAAAATATAAAAAGCCAGTGAGAAATGTAATAAACAGTGATGGTGAGATGGAATCACATCCCGCGAGAATATTAGAAGTTTGGAGGAAGTATTACGCAGATCTTTTCGGAGGGGAGACAGAAAGAGTGTCGGAGGAAGTGTGTGAGAGGCACGAACGAAGACGCCCAGAAGTGGAAGGCTCTGTGGAAGGTTCTGTGGAAGGTTCTGTGAAGGAGGGGGAAATGTGTGAGAGGCATGGACCCAGCGCGGCGGACGAGGAAGGAATAGTCTTTAGGGATGTTGAAGAAGCTCTACTAAAACTGAACATAGGAAAAGCAGCAGGCCCTGACGGCATCGCACCAGAGATGCTTAAATATGGTGNCGGAAAGGCAGCAGACCCTGACGGCATCGCACCTGAGATGCTTAAATATGGTGATGAGGCTACAGATTGGCTTGTAGCTATTTTCAAAAATATATGGGAAAAAGAAGAAATACCAAAAGAGTGGGAAAATAATATAATTATACCCATCCATAAGAAAGGTAGCACATTGAGATGTGAAAACTACAGAGCCATNCAAAAAAGGTAGCACATGGAGATGTGAAAACTACAGAGCAATATCTCTGGCTTCCTGTGTGAGCAAAGTCTTCTCCAGAATAATTGAAAACAAACTAAGAAGATTTGTTGAACAGGAATTTGAGAAAGAACAAGCCGTATTCCGACCATTTAGACAGACCCAAGACCATATCCACATAATCAGAACGCTCATAGATAAAGCTCTAAGTCGAGGAAAGGATATGTATATTGCATACATAGACCTCAAATCAGCCTTTGACATGGTTCCAAAAAAAGGAACTATGGAAAGCTTTAGAAAAGATGCCAGTGCCAAAGAAACTCATTAGAGTTATAAAATGTATGTATAAAGATGTATACGGACAGGTTAGATTAGATGGACAGAAGAGTGGCCAATTTAGAATGGAAAAGGGAATTAAACAGGGAGATTCTTTAAGCCCACTACTATTTATAATTTTCATGGACCAAATCATAAAACAAACAAAAAGGAGAACTAAGAAATATAAAGTAGGAAATTGGAGGATGCAACCGGTTTGGATACAGTCCTTGGTATATGCAGATGATATAGTTTTAATCGCAGGTGTCATTCAATAACTATAAAAATGAGTAGTCCTGAATGGAAAACTTATAATTGGTTACAACTTTCCAATGAATCTTACTCTGTTGAATCAAACGGCGATGTGGATAGGAATCCATATTACAACACCGATGACAGGCTTACGCGTTTTGAACAAAGACTGGACTTTATGGTAAGAAGAAATAGATTGCTTTCTAGTACACCAGTCTCAAATGCTCAATCCGATGGTTTCATCGATCCGCAATATACAGTTAAAACTAGAAAAAGGCTAAGGAAACCTGAATGCCATAAAAAAGCATTGCTAGAAACCTGAGGAATTCTAGGGAGAGATTTATGGAAATAAATGGCTTCATAACTGCAAAGAAAACATTTTCAGATAACCACTGTAACTTTAAAATGGTGCGTCATGAAAAGTAAGAACCAAAGAGTGACAATTTTTTCTGGAAATTGATTGTATTAAACTGCAAATTTAAGTATTTTGCCTTTTATAAAGAAATGATATTAAACACAAAAGCCGCGTAAAGAGGGCGAAATTTTAAGAGGGGGGGGGATAAATACTACTTAAAGTCAAATCAAGGAGCGTCAGTAGCAGTATGCAAACACATTTTTTAGTACATTTTATGTGTCAGATGATGTATTGATATAAGGCAGTAAATGCACATAAATGTCAAATCTAAAGGAAATATTCGAAAAAAGAAAATTCTTTTTTGAAAATAAATTTTATTTTAGCACCTTTACATTTCTATACTGACTAATCCATACGTATATATGTGCAGTTTTGGATTTAGACAAGTATAATATACTTGACTGAATATATTCCAACAAATTTTTGCATATATATTAATGTATACTGCTAAGAACGCTTCAAAAATGCACGTTTTTGTTATCGTTATCTGTGAGTGTGCATAAATACATACATGCAAAAATTTACATCCAAATACAAGGTAGTACATGTACAAATACTTACATACCCATATTAAGCGCTTTTACTGCACAAAAATCGGTCTAAATGTAAAAAAATGCTATTTTCTCGTATTTTCGCAAAAATGCCTTGGACGAAGAATTGCGAAAAATTGTCTCACCTTTGAACGCTCATATCTCGGTTTTTGTGCGTCTGATAAAAAAATTACTTATAACCAAAATTGTTGCAAATTTTGTGAACTACACCTTTTACTTTCAACTTGTTTTGATTTTTTGCGTAGTTTTTGAGATATTTACAAAAAGACAGTTTTACGATCCCTTTTGACCCCCCGCCCCCCAGAGGGTTGGAGTGTGCGATTTTCTTTCCCCTTTAAAGTGACAACCGAAACCTAACTTTATGCCAAGTTTCGTGTCTGAAGGATTTTTGTCCCTAAGTTAAAATCTTAATTGTCCCTGAGATAATTTAATGGTGTTAGTTCTATTGAGGATGATAGTAGTATAAGTCATTTAGGTCCTGAATAATTATTTTTCATAATAACAGTTTTATAAAGTTTACGTGTTAAGAAAGAGGGATAATTTTAGTACATACATAGTCAGTTTTTTTTGTTTTACGATGTAATGGGATTTCTTTAATAGAGTCTAACAAACCCTTAAAAATCTCAAATCAAGGGAACACTGACTTACTCCACTCTGATTCTCACCAGCTCATATAATGAATAGATACTATTTTTAATTTTTGACTTGAGGGGCCTTTTATTGCAACATTTCGAAGTTCTTACCACAGAATTTAAGTTTATAGAAGCATGTAAAGGAACGATATAACGACCTTTACTTTTCGGAAAATTCTCCGTGTAACGAATCGGACGGCCTGGAATTGTCTCTCCTCCGAACCAAGGCTGTACGAGACGATTAGACATTTTCTTGAATTGTAGTAGTAATTTAGATTTTACATAGTAGTAGAGTGTAGTGCAACGATGTTATGTAGTGAAAATACATTTACGTAATGTAATGCTCATGTTTATTTGTAGCATTTTGGTACAATAATTTGATAGTATGTATGTTCAAAAGGTAAATACCTACAATTGTTTATTACAAAAAAAATTATTTTAACTTCAAATTTTAAAATGACGATTAAATCTAATAATATTTAAGTAGTATATTATTTCACGTAAATGCAAAACACAACCAATTATTGATTATCGATTAAAATTTTAAAAAAGTGTCAACACCCAATCATACGCAAGATCGGTACAAAAACTCCACAACTACACGACGATCAAAAGACTAGATCACGACGAAGATGGAGACAAAGTATACGAGAAGAAACAATAATAAATATATCGCGGTGGTATTCAGGTATTCAGGTCCAAGTTTTAGAAGTCTTGGCACAGATTTTTAATTTGCGGCCCCCTTATCTCCCCCCCCCCCCGCCCTTTTCTCATGTCTTCACCCCTTCCCTGTACCAGTAGGTCTAATTTGTAAAAAAGGCGAATGAAAATATTTCAATATTTTTTGAACATGCTAGTTTAGTACTTCTATCTTACTTAGTAGCTCGTAAAATATTAGCAGCCGTACACGTTAAGATCATTTATGAATAATTGAATAACAGAATATTTAAGTAATGAAGAGTTTTTATATTACACACAAATTTAAAACAATCTAATAATATTTTAGTGTTATTTGACAGGTGACAATTTAAGAATTATTTAACAACAATTAACTATGAACAAAAATGTATACCGAAAATAAGTGACAACCTAACAATTTTAATTGAGTTCATATTAAAATAGTTATTGGTGATCGCCCTTATGGGCCCCATATCTTGGGGTCCGAAGCTAACTGTCCTCCACTCTGCCCCTCCCAGTCTTGGCGGCACAGACAGCCATGTTATTGATATGCGCGTTATTTATCTGACGTGTAAATTGAGCTTATTCAAATGATTTGTCTTGATGAGATGATTTGTGTCTTCGCGTTCATAACTCCAGTCCGGTGGCACGTCAGTCAGAAAAAAATAGATTTACAGGCAACCCGCTACACGGATGATGTATAGCAACCTTCATATTGTACCTGCATATTTTTGTTATAAATTTTATAATATCAGAAATATTTCTACGCCAGTGCTAACAATCAAGAAGGGCCAAGAGTGAGGACTCTGCTGGTGAACTCTCAGCTGCAGAAATAAGAATTAGATATCACTGTTTTAATTTCCATGTCAGATGGCCGTTCCTTCTGGTGTCAGAAATAAGACCCTCGGCTACAAGAACGACTTGTTAGGAAAAGTAACGTTTGGTAGAAATGACAAAATAAATAGAACTTATTTATTAAATACTACTCAAGTATTTATTGAACACTACTCGCTAATGGTTACAGAATGGCAAAAGAGCAGTATGACGAATTGTGAAATACATCATTTGATCGGCAAGATAACACAAAAAATTTAGATCAACAATAAAATTCACTAACTTTACAGTTAAAAATATATATTTCGAGAGATACAGTGATGGTATTAACTGTAGTTCCAATACGACAAGAGAGTGAGTGAGTAAAGTAAGCCCCATCGGAGAACGGAAAAACACGCTTCCATACTCACCGCGTTATCTAACGGCGGACGGGTGAACTAAATAAGTTCTCACACACATTGGTTAAGGTGGGATCAGTACTCCAAGTTAGACAAATCACCGAGATGTGTAATTGTTTCGTTCATTTTTATTTTAATTGTCATGAAACAACAATATGAATAACAATAATATTGAAAAAACATGATTTAATTTGTATCTATCAGTTAATAAAATAGTACAAACAATATTCAGGATCTCGCTTGACTCGTTTGAAATGCATAAGAGCATGTTAAAACGTGGCAGCCGAGCGCAACAATTTCGTGATTTGTGCATCACACCTCGGTAAAAGTGAAATATCTTCCTCATATGTCCGGTGACCTATCGATAAGTTATGAAAAAATACTACGGAAATTTTACTACAAATCAAAGTAAACTTCCATCACTTTCGTGATTTAAAAGTTGGTCTTATTTTGTAAATAAGTGTTTTCTGCTTAAGAAGCAATGTATTTCTGAATCAATTATAACTGAAGTTATTTCACTTAAATGGCTGGTGAGGTACGTTTTTCAAGTTGAAATCACAGTAAGTACATGTTACACTGTTTATTTATGCCGATTTAAGATATTTTAGTGGTTTAATTCTACCTACACTAGTATTACCTTAAGGTTACATTAAGGTTACCTCAATCTTAATGTGTTGGATTGTCAGAGGAAGTGAGAAACCAGAAAAAAAACACAGTAGCATTGAATCACAATATTGGTAGTTTAATATAATTCATAACCCGTAGAATAATTTTAAAACAAAATTTGGGTAGATCACACCATTGAATTTGTTAACACATCAGGTGTAGACTTAATGGTTACCCGCACCTCTTTTTTTATTGAGGCAAAGTGGAAGTGTCGCGTACGACTAGACTGTCTTTAACATCATATGGTGAAATAAGACAAAGAAATGAAGCAGGACCAACCCCTTATATAAATTTGTAGGGTACAGGGAGTTAAGAACGTAAAATAAATAAATAAATGATTTATTTAAATAACATTAAAAAATTTAAAATAGAATGAAAATATTATTGTTAATAAAATATCGATAAATAATTAATGATACATAACGGTCGGTTGTTGCTAAATTAGAAGTAACTTAAAAACGTTTAGATTATTTTGTATGATATAGAACTATCTTTAACTATTTAAATATTGGGAGTGAGGGGGGCCCAAATTCTAAATCTGTCCCTCAGCCTCTAAATTCACAGCAACGATTTCGTTGAAATTCACAGAACAAAAGTAATTGGGAACGAAAAAAAGCGATCTTGTTCGCACTTGGTGAGCATGGTCTGAAATTTGTCACCCCCGCCTCGGGGTAAAGTCAACATTTCTATTGTTCCAGGTGATTTAAGGGTGGCACGACCTTTCCCATGAATTTTCATTGCACGCTCGAACCCCCCGCCACCGAGACGGGGGTCAAGAATTGGGGTCCTGAAGCGGAGCTCCTGCAGTGGCAGATAACATTTTTTAAATACCAAACCAATGAAAATTGAAGTGGTCACTGAAAAATACGAGTATTAGTCATTTTCGGGTTCAAAAAAGAATCCGCCGAGGATATATTATTGACAGTTAACTGTAGATAAGTAAGAGATGAGATTGTCGGCAATTGTTAAATGACAGTAACTGAAAAAATAATAAAAGACTTACGACCTTAAGACAGACGAATATTGTATATTTTGTGATTCAAAGCTCAGTCGNAGACAGACGAATATTGTATATTTTGTGATTCAAAGCTCAGTCGTCGTCAGGTGGTGGTTGTAGTAGAATTTGTAACCGCAGAAAGAGTAGATTTCTTTCATGAATTTAAAATACTGAACACATGAAATTATTCTCTTATTCATTCGTTCACAAAGTAATTTTGAAGTGCATTTTTCGAGCTACTAAGAATGATTGTTCTTTAATTTATAGAAATATTTTAATTATTATAAGTATATGGTCAGAAAAACCGTTACAAATTGGCGGTACAGACGACGTGGACAAAAATTAAAAATCTTCCCCTAGTCCCCTTGACGCGTCCTTAGCTGGCCTTAACATGATCTATTTCCGAGTAGGATAGCCATATTAATATTTATAACTAAAACGGTCTACGTTTATTAATATCTGAAAATACGTATAGATTCTGAAGAATAAATAACTTGATTGTTCATGATGCGTCTTGAATAAAAAATAGTAAGATAAATATTTGGTATCTTCTGGTGATTCTATGTACTGTCAGCTACGAGGAAACCAATTAAACCTTGAAGAGAAATAGCTCAGCCGGAGAACCACGGAGAGAGATTCCTCCATGTATCACGAGTTCCCCACTGATGATGGAAATTTAAATAATTATTAGTTGTTTATTCTCATTAGAAACCTATTTTCACTGAAAACGTAAAAAATACAAGAATTTTGAAGAAAAATCACCCACAAACTTGTCTTTGCTTCGTAGTTTAATATTATTTAAACGTTACACATTAGCACACGTGCTTGAAATGGTACTTAATATAAATTTGAAAAAATGCCGGATTTCATTAATATTTTGTGTCTGTAGATATTATGATAGTTAACAAGAGAACGTTTCATGAACTCGCGAGTTATTTGAATTTTGCTTTAACAGTCGTTTATGGTATTTCAGGATTTTTCATCTTGAAACTACATAAACAATACTGGTATTACGTAACTTAATGAAATTATTCACCTGAAAATATTGGAACTGTGACGATCGACACTTCTCAAACTATTTTAAAATAAATGTTTCCTCGCGAGTTTGTAATATAATTATGATATACCACAATAGTGAGGTTCATGAATATTTAACTGGAGACTGATCTTTCGTCAAGTACAACTCTTAGGTCAGACTTCGGATGTTTTACCTTACATTGTAGATTGGAAATGGTTCCTCTAGATTTATTGGTGTTGGGGAGCACCGAAAACACTGTGAAAAGCAACACCACCTGGTGAAACATACCTGCTTTAATTGGTATTGGTTCATGATTGAGCTTAAGATAAACTGTCTGACAGGTCATGGAGACTGCCCTCCATATCAGAGTTGCCTCGCTTTTCCTTGACCTGCAGCGGAGTTGACCTCAGCGAATGCGTTTGTTGCGACTCGTTGAGACAGGAGAATAGCGTAATAAAAAAAAAAGGACAAGCCATCCCACGGTTCGAATCGAGTCACTCATAATCGGAAGCGGTTTTCCCTTCGATTCGTCAATTGTGATTTGTTAAATTGTACTGCATTGGTGCGATTTAACGTGATCTAGTATATAATTGCCGCGCACTAGTAATTTTGCTCTCACTTTTAAACACTTCCATATCTTATATCACACGAAAACACAGTACGAAGCGATCACTTAGACGAGATCTGCAAGGTCCAGCGATATGCACTACTTTGCAACTGGCTAATGAATGTCTTTGTTAGAGTGTCACCTCACTTGGCGTAGCGTATTTGCCATGTTTGTCCAAAAACGACCAAGTGTAGACGAGCAATTTGTATATATTTGCTCAATTGTGGCAAATTCGAGAATACGCGTAACCGTCCTCTTGTCTGTTTTCAGTCGCACATCAAAGGACTCAGGAAAATAACTCAACGCCAAGTGACATACCACCATTAGCCATACCACTTCCAAGCAACTTACCTCTTGACCGAACACAATGAATATTTTTTTAAAATTTCCAACAGAAGCTGCAGACTCTTTTGCTTTATTTTAGAGGAACCTACCCCACTCCTCCCACCATTACTTTGACTCAATTTGAAATCATAACTTGCTTATCATAGTAAGCTAGTGCAAACTTTATTTTTCAGATCTTAAAATACTTCAGTGAATGAAATGTATTTTTAACATGAAGGCACCAACCATAGGGATCATATGCAAGAGTTGCTAGGCTTCTAGTTTTTAAACATGTCCAGAGCCTTCATGAGGGCAGAGCGACCAGAGCAGTCGCCCTGGGGGCCAAAACCAAGGGGCAGCACTACAGCAAAACAAAATTCTTTTTAATTTTGCTACGGAAACAAACCTTTTTGAATCCAGTAAATCTGAAAATATATTATGTATTTTTCTTCTATAAGGTTGATTCTAGTCTATAGTATCTGAGTGAATAGTATGTATACGAATTTATTACATTTTTAGCAGTGTAAGTAGATGACTAATCTTTTAACCATTAAGAGACAATGACATTAGAGTTTGTAGCTTTCATGTGAAAATGTGTTATTTAAAGTTAGATACTCCAGTAAAAATGTTTAAAAAGTTGAAATGATCTTTATTTCTTTTAGATAATGGTATTTTTTACTTCTATTCTTGTATTTATATTTCATTTGAGATCTTTGGTTTGTTGAGAACCTATGTCTTCTGAATTAGTGTGTTATAAATGTGTTGCAATTGTTGATATTACTGGTTTAGCGTTGGCTGGGAAGGGAAGGGGGTGTTTTGCTAAGGTTCATCCTGGGCATTTCTGGTTCTCAAAACAACACTGTATATGCTTAATCTCCAACAAGATCACATCTATGCACCAGCCTATACACCTTCTGACATGATTTTAATTTCATATAATTTTCTTATTGTTAATTCATTTCTAAGTTTCATATGTTGTGAGCAAATCTTAATTCTTCCCCTTCTTGTATGCTCGTCTAGGTCATTATAGCCCTTTTCTTGAGTTCATAAATAAAGAGAGGCTGTAAAAAGTTGCTGCATTACCAGAATTCTTTTCACAGTAACACTATAAATAATTATTGTAAAAATTAATGACTGTAATCAATTAATTTGTAAATAAAAGTTGGTAACCTCCAAGCAATTTCAAAAAAGTAACAAGTTTTGCTTATCCAACAGACCAAGTAGAGACTGACAATATTCTGGATTCAAAACACAAGTCTCATACCTTTCAATAAGTGTACAAATGTATAAATAATTGTGAAAGTGTAAATTTGTATAAATAATTGTATATTAACAAAAATAAGTGTATAAATGATTTCAATGACTATACAAGTATTCTCAGTTGTAACTATTAGCTTTATAATAATACATAACAAATACATTTTTTGTTTTTGATAAAATGTTTATCTGGTTCTCACAGAGCCAAACACTTGAAATGTAGCCCTAATATTCTAATTTGGAGACCCCTATCTTGTTTTGAAGTGAGATTATGGATTAGTTACAATAGTTGTATTACTGTGTTCAGTTAGAATGATCATTTGAAAATAGAACACCCTTGCATTGTTATGAATCAAAAATGGAAAAATTAGCCAGAGCTGCTGATAAAAGATTTCCAAGCTTTTAAATATTCAAAACTGAATATTATTATTCTTGGCAAACCTTCAAATAACTGATACCATGAACAAACTTACAGCTTCTCCAACTCTGCTAAGCATGTTATCACTATCATACATTTTTATTGTCAAATTGTAATTTTTAATTTGTTTGCTAAAACTTTTTTTGATAACACACCTCACATTGTTGGACATACTAATAATTACCCTAAATGATTGTTTAATTTGAAACAATTATTTCAATAACACAAAGAAAATTTCTTTAGTACTAGACATAGTTCTAATTAATATTTTTTCATGATATGATTGTTATAACCATGTTTGACCTCAAATGTTTGGAAAGTAAAAGAATATTATTTCAATCAAACTTAGCGCTAAATGACATAAAACAATATTATATTTTGATTATGTAGTATATTGTACTGAATTATGTATATGGTGAGATTTTGCTGTACACAGATGATGGGGTTAAGGTATCTGCCTACCACATGATATGAGAAAAAAAAAAGTGTATTATTATGACTATAATTTCATCTACATTATGTTTTAAGAATAAAATCATGAGAAGCTCTTAACCAACAATGAGAGGGCAATGAACATTGCACCAGAGTAACATTATTTTAAAGCTGAAATGAAATATAATGATCCATCAAATTTGGAACTAATTAAGGAACATAAAAATGTATCAGTGCACACTCAATGAACACCCAATTTTAAATGAATAATTATGTGATATATTTGCTGCAAGCTTAATTTAGTTTTGTCCTTTTTTCTATAAAGCACTTTTCAAATTGAAATGAATGTTTGCAATTTTGCATAGTCACTTTACAAAAACCACTAAAATTTCCATCCTCGCCAACACTTGACTTGCACTACTTAAATTAAATGCATATTGAAATTACATCTGCAGAACTTTATTATTATTATTGACTTAAATGACCTTATTTTCATATATTTATAATCCATTAAAGAAACTGCACATGTTTTGATCCCCGCTGTGGGCCATCATCACACTTCTTGGTTTAAAACAAATTAGGTTTTAATTGATTTATCTGCATTGCCTTTGATATATTTTTAATAATATTTTGTATTATTGTTCTATCTACACCATTTTTGTTTCTCTGTACATAACTTGATGCTTATTCCGCGATTTGTTCAATACCTTTTTTATACGTTTAATATTCTGCGATTCGTTGCCTCTAGTCATATTGTATGAGGCAAGGGGTCTTATGATCTCAATGTTGGCGAGCCCTAAAG
>NNCF01127021.1:0-52056 GCA_002313205.1 Laupala kohalensis
TTATGGACGAGGGAATGATAAGAGAAGAAATCCACCAATTAAAATAGGAGACTATAGAATAAAGATAATAAGAAAAGTAAAATAATTTGAATTGTTATTGACGACAAACTTCTATTTACAGAACATATATGGGCAATGAGAGAAAAGGTTAAATGTTATATTATACCCTAATGAAGTTGGAATATAATAGCACAACATATGACAATTCGGATTGAATCATTTATATCGTGGGACAATGAGACCTATTGCAACCAATGGTCCAACTATTTGTGATTATAGAGTTTTAATAGCACACGCTAAGAGGATATTTCAGAATGTACAAACAATATGTCTTTTGGTATGGAGGAATTGCCAATGCTCTGTATCTACTCGGGCCCTAGAGGTTATACTCGGTGAATGCCGTTGGATCAGTTAATAGAAAAAATGCATTTCATAAGCTTAATGCTTCAAAATTGAAGCATTGATTTTTTTGTGGGACTAACCAGAGGGTTTGATAAGTCGGAGTTTATTCCTTTCAAAAAGCTAACCACTCATTGTTCCATTCACTCTGAATCTTCATCTTGATGGAATTTAAGAGATCTCGTTTTGGAATCGTGGAGAAATCCACGCGATTCTTGAGGCATGCCGTCTTTACGGAAACGTCTGCTTCCTCATTTCCTCTCATTCCCACGTGTGCGGGTATCCAGCAAGACATCGTTCTTTCCATCACTTTGCAGTGCGAAAAGCACATCCTGGATGTTCTGGATCAGCTGGATACATATTCTGGATTGCTTGAAGGGCACTTAGCGAATCAGAACAAATCAGGAAATGTGATCCGCGGGAGCACTTTGTTGATCGCAACGCTTTCAATATGGCGTAGCACTCAGCGGTGTAAACGCTGCATAAGTCGCCTAGACAATAGCCACAGGTCTTACGGAGAAATACAACGTAGCAGCAGACACCATCAGCCTGCTTCGACACGTCGGTAAACACAGGAATATGGACCCGGTGTTTGTAGAGGATTAGGTGAAAGTATACTCTTAACATCGGAGCTGGAGTGTTCTTCTTGTCATCATGATGCAGAAGATCGATAATAATCTTCGGCTTGTGCAAAGCCCAAGGGGGAGATTTACTAAAACCGTGATATAAGACATTAGGTGTGCGTATATTTAAGGTATCCAAAATTAGTTTGGAGCGATATCCAAAACGTTTGGTTGCTCTCATTCTGTTGTTGTAGAAACGTATGGAAGAAGAGGAAGGATGAAACACCGCGTTGTGCACCAGATTGTCGGATAAAGTTAGCACGTGGAAAAGGTGTCGTAGCATGAGGAGTTGCCGCCGGAGGTAAAGAGATGGTTCGCCACTCTCTGCATACAAACTCGGAATGGGACTAGTAAGGTAGGCTCCTGAAACTAGTCGAATTCCTGCATGGTGGACACTATGCAACTTTAAATAGCATGCACGAGCAGAGCTGTATACAACGCAGCCATAATCGAGCCGAGATCTTATGAATACTCGATAAAACTGGTGCAAGGAGGAGCGATCATCGCCCCATTCTCTGCTACTCAGGTACTTCAATAAATTCAAAGACTAATGTTCTTGCTCTTAGGTCTGTCAGATTTTTGCATATTTTTCCATTTACTTCAATGCTTCCTCCTCTTTGGAGATTTCAACGCCCACAGTGTACTGTGGGGCTCGTTAAGCGATTGTCTCAGGGGCCGAATGCTGAATTGTCTCTTTGAGGGAGAAGATTTATGCTTAATGAACACCGGGGAGATGACCCACTTCGCATTTGGCACGGGGTCATGAACTGCTATAAACTTATCAGTTTGCTCTCCTGAAGTTGCTGATGTATTTCAATGGAAGGTAGAAGATGATATGCACGGGATGGAGGCAACAACCTCCGATCGGTGAGCAGGATTGCTGCTCGGCTACTGTTAGCGCTTGTAAAGAGGTGAGCTAGGCACCTCTCTGCCCATCAGAGCAAACACTGGGAGATGTGGTGGGTTTCAGTCGTCGTATCGGTGTTTGTATGCACTCGCCTGCGCCTCGCCTGGAGGGCAAACCCCTGTCTGACCTCGTCCGTATGGCTTTCTGTGGGGAGTTGGAAGAGGCCTCTTCAGTGAGTAGCCCTTTTAATGTACAGGAGGATAACAAGTAATTATAAAGTTGATGACCGCAATATCACGATAGGCTTAATGCAACGGTACGTTGTTCTCCATATTAGTAGATTGTCTTGGTATGTTCATAAGTCAATTGCGTTGTAAGTAAAGTTCTTGGATCATGTAAATGTCATGTCCCCTAATATAATAGTAAGTCTATCTCTCCTTGGAAGCCACCTCGTACCTTCTTTCGTAAAAATGTAATTAGCATTGTTCCTTTTTCTTCGAATCATATTGTAAACTTTAAAACACTCCGGACAATCCTTACTGCGCACTCCTTGTATCTTTTAGTCCTTACCTCTTACAATTGACACATTTTGACACCTCGTATTTGGTTGAGCAATCTTTGAAGTCATATCCCATAATGTACGCCATTATTCCTTTCGTATTCGCTTTATTACTCTTAGTGTTCCACTCTCATCTTCTGTCATGCAATTATGACGCTTGACCTCTTTTCTAAAGCTTCTCTTCATATTTTTCTGGTACACCATATGATCATCTTTGGGAATATCCTTCGTGGCTCCGTACGCAACTCGTTATTTTCATGTATTATTTGGCTTAATTTAACACTCATTGACCTCTCCTCGATCCTTACCAGCAACTTCTCATCCCTTGTTAGATGGCATTCATCCATGTTCATGATATTTTTATCTGTTCCTTTAGCCTTGTATAATATCTCCGGTATACTGATGTTTGCTGCGTCATTCGGCTTTCATATCAAGAAAAATCATTCTTTTGTACGTTTTCTAGCTACACCTATCTCTCTTATACAACGTATAAAAGACATGAAATACATCTTAATGGGGACTGTAATGCTAGATCAGGATTGTGGAGAGATGTGGTGTACAACACAAAGGGAAAAGAAATGGAAAAACCTATACTAAAATATGACTTGAGAAATATGAATACGTATAGTATGTTTTGACAGGAACGCACCTATGAAACAGATAATGGTCACTCGATAGGAGATTAAAACTTGCAGACGAGAACTACAAAGACACTTGCACTGCCATGGCGAGTAATTAACAAAATAGATAGTGATCTCAAGACAGTACTGTACTACGTAGAATGTACAGGAAAATAAGAACGCGTGAGACTCCGACTATAAATTACAGGAAAATGAATTGGACCAAACTAAAATCAACAAGAAGAACCACAACTATAAGCGCAATACGGACTGAACATACACGGGACATGAAGAGAGGACATGGGCACTACAAACGGACATACTGCAAAAGGTAAATCCGTACTGCGCCCGACGGGAGAAAAGTATAGACGGAGACAGTCTTAATGAGATAAAGATCTGCAACTGGCCAAAAAAACAACGCAATAACCTTCAAATGAAATATATGATGTGGAATCCGGTATTTTTATCATATTAATAGAGGCGACAAGAATACAGGACATATCTGCACACGTTCAAGATGATACGTCAGAAGAAACGATATTGTATACGCTACGAAGAAGACAGTACAGGTCAAAACATGTGGGGTCTACACTTTTTAAATGGGCAGAGAAAATATTATAAGTAAAATTGTCTGGAATATAATGAGAGACGGAATGATCTTCACCCAAAGATTGTAAGATACCGGAGACAAGTTGATGCATGATATCCTCCAAGGGGAACAAGTTCAAGTAATGCCCAGAGAGGAATATACATTAGATGAGATTGAGGAGGTTGACCAGATAAGAAAGGACGAAATACAGCAGACTACAGAAATAAAAGCCCATGCAACGACGCTATCACAAATGAAATATTCAAAAATTTGGCAGATAGGTAAATTTATGAGCTGGTGTTTATATACCAGATGTCTTGTGGGGTGGGATCCTTACGTCGCTGTTGGAAAGGCAGTCAGTTAAAACTATTATTGAAATGAGGTAACCGAGACCCGCAAATGGAAAAATCATATCGCCCCATGACACTTTTGCCGACATTGGGAAAAGTGTTGGATAAGGTGAAGTCAACAAGACTACAAAAAGCTTTAACAGGCAACTTGTGTGAGAAACAATATGGATTTACTTGAGAACATATCGACCACTTAATAACACAAATAAGAACGTGTACGAAGGCACGTGTAACACTAGTGTACTTTGAAGGGGTGATCGACTCAGTACACTGGTTAACAGTGTTACAAAAATTGAAAAGAAAAGAATTGCTGAAACGCCTATTTAGACTGGTAGTAATACATAATGGACAGATATTTAGCATTAGAAATAGAAATGAATAATACATTTTGTATTAGAAATAGGAACGGAACGATACACAGGGCTGCCTACAGGTAACTTTTCCGGACCAATAATATGTAACAACACTAAATATTGTCTTAGGAGTAAAGGAGGAAGATGAGATAGAGGTGCTAGCATATGCGGATGATGTAGTGATAGTGATTGAAGGAGATATCTGATCATTACTGTGGCGTCGGAAATAAGATAAATTAGTATATGGCCGGCTCATTAGAGGGTTGACATCATCAAGAATACGATCGGACGGTGTCAGTTGTTACGAATATTCAAGGATATCATAGTGCCGCAATTGACCTACTGTAGTGTTGTCTGGCATGAAAGGAGGAAAGGGAAACACATGTAACGTAAGCTTCTGCATTACCAACGTATAGGGTTCATTTACTGGAGCGGAGCATTCAAGAGTATATCGGCATCTGTGTTGCACGTACTTTTATGGATACTCTCAATAGATTTATATATAGACCAACACATTCACCATTATGAGGTACGACTAGGGAATGAGGCAAGGATAGGGGAACCGATAATAAAGGTGTGAGGAAAGGGGAAAATTATACATACATAGTCTGTCTAATACGTTTCCGTATTGATTTTGTCTCACCCAATTGAAGCGCTAGAGGACGGTCCCGCTGGGTTTGAATTGTGGCGAGGGGACTGTAGTAAGCAGAAAAAATAATTGCTCGGTGTGTAAACGTTGACCCTACCTTCCTACAGTCCAGATTTGGCTTCCTGCGACTTCTATCTGTTCCGCAAGTTGAAAAGGAACCTTAAAGGATACCATTATGGAACCACTGGCGTAGTTCCAACATGCTATGTAGTTCAACACGCCATTTAAACTGCATACCAGTCGAGGGTCTTCGGGACGCTTATGAGAAGTGAAAAATTCGCTGGCCACGATGCGTCGACTCCAGTGGGGAGTACTTTAAAGAGTTATAAAGGACTGTACAATATTTTTGTAATAATTTTTATTTTATAACCTCAACACGGAAACTTATTGGACAGACCCTGTATACAATATACGATGGGGACTGGTTAAAAAAGGAAGGGAAACTTTTGAGTTTATTAACAATGTCAGCTACAAGCACAGGAAAACATTTAACCTTTCGCAACCACTCATGTAAATATTTACGGGATGCGGAGACTTCAATACATACTGGGAAAACGCAACTTACAGACATAAATATGTTAGGCGGAATATGAAACAGTGAGACACGTACTTTTCGACTGTGTTCTGACAGGACGAGAATGAGCACACTGGATACAGTAACTTAAACGACAAGAACATAAACGATATGTTGCGACAAAATAAATACGAGGTTGAATTCCATGTAGGGAAGAACGATGTGCAAAGCTAGAGACAAATAATTTCCATACCTCCTCATGATGGGGCCGTGAACACCTGCACTGTGAGAACGATGGCGCGGGTGGCTTAATAGGGACAGCCATTAGTCAGATATATGAAGCAAAAGAGACCTACATAAACACTACAGCAGAATCATAAGACATGAGAATAAGAAAATATTGAGACAAAATGGAAAACAAATTTGAAATGAGAGACAAAATAAATATGAGAGATAAATAGAAGTCCATAATCCGACATAATGTCTGTTCTGTTGAGACGCTGCGATTATGCCACAATTAAATTTAAAAAACACATAAAATATGTCAAGCAAAATCTATATTTAGAAATAATGCTGTATGAGAAATTAAGTTATGTTGAACATTTAAAGTATATAGAAGGAAAAGTAAAAAGAATACATTACCGGCTAATACGTATAGGGTTAACAAAATTGTATTAAGGAAGGAAGCAATTATTACTGTTATATGAAGGGAGATCATGCCAAAAATTGCATATGGTAGCAGTGTGTGGGCAAAAGTGTTAAACAAAGTCAAGATTTTAGGAAAGTTCATAAGTTTCTAGCGGTTGTGTATGTTACGGTTGGGTAGCTTGGAGAGAAAGGGGATGGAAGAAAAGAGTAACGAAAAAACTTGTAAACGACTGTCAAATTAGATGGGATAAAAGTACGGAGAGAGAGATAACGTATGAATTTATCCTACAGGTGCGTTTTGCAATGAAAGAAAGGAAATGGTTGAAGCCAGGGCATGAGATGATGCTGGTGTTGGTCACAAATACAAATTCTTATTTTGGAAGGTTCAAGATACGAAATAGTGGAGACTGTGTTTGCGGGAAAGGAGTAGAAACGATTGAACACATCTTGTGGGGATGCGAATACGGGAAATATAGATGTTTGCAAAGCTTTGTAAAAGGAATTTGGGAAATAAAGCAAAGATTACAGGAATTCTCGATAGTAGATGCTGTGAGAGAAAAGTAAAAGACAAAGAGAAGAAAATTAATACATAGGAAAGAGTAATGAAATGTCGCAAGATGGGGACGTAACGCAAACCAAAAGCAAATTTATACTTTGTGTATTACAAAAACAAATAATATGTAGCACGAAAGACGCGTTCAGCAATTGAAACAAGATTTAAGACAGTAAAGAGTTCAACAGATAACTTTGGCCGAAGAAATACTGGAACAAAATGAGCCTGAAGTTGAAATTTAAAATGCTCTTACAGTAAATAGAATCAGGAAGAAGGAAAAGGTGCAATATTTCATGTGTATTGTTTATTAGCTTATTTACTTATTTTATTAAAAGGATGTATTATTAGAATGTCAGTGTATTCTTTTAATTGGTTCTTAGAGATGGTAAGTACTAACCTATTGTCTATCCCTCGTTGACGCGGAATATATATGTGTATGTGCTCAGACAAGTATTTATTAACGTAGTCCATCTGAGTTAGTGAAGAGTCATCGCCCTGGTGCAACAGTGAGTATTAATACTTGAATAAAGCTCCTTGAAGTTACAAGAGAACCTCAATATATCACTAAATAAATCTCGGAATAGAACTCGGAAGTTGCGAGTTAAAAATTGCATTTGACATTTAGGTATATGGAGTACGGGTACAAGTGCTCTCAGCATAAGGAACCGCCCGTGGTTACTTATTAACGTATTGGTTACGGGGTGTGACGCAGGTTCACTGGAACAGGCCAGATGGATGTTGTGTATAGGTTACGGGAGTGGAGGTGGGTGGTGCAGCGGTACTACCTACGGTCAAAGCAGGTGGTCTCGGGTTCCAGTTCCGGTCCGTCACAATTTTCACTTGGCCGTAGACGATGCGAGTGAAAATGTGTTCTAATGCAGGAAGGGTGGCAGCCAATGATTAGCAATTTTTTAAGACATAGATGTTTTGAATGTAGGAATGTGGTGCTTCGTGGTCTGATTGAACGAAACGTAATGTGAATAGAATGTATCAGAAGGAAAATTAAACAAATGTACGAAAATCTTAATTTGAATGACTCCAGTTGGTTGATCTACTTTCGATATCAAGAGCTAATTAACATTAACGAATAGATTAAAAAGTAATAAAGAGAAAACATTATACTAAGTGAACATAAAGTAATAAACAGTAGAGTTTCTAACAACAAAGCTCCATATATATATATATATATATATGTGTGTGTGTGTGTATGTGTGTATGTAAAGCAAATTAGAACATACACATGTGGAAATGTTGAATGAGCTGTTAAAAGTTGGTTATTGGGTGCTTGCTAAGAACGTACTTAATTAATAACAAAAAATGTATAATTAACGAAGATAAGACGAATAACTGTAATAGGAAAATATTCCAACTCTTAATACCTCATAACAAGAGTTGTTTCTTTGTAAGAGACATTGTCTGAGGATCGCAAGGAGACGAAATGACCGACACGCGTGAGTGCTTCCAAGTCCAGAGACCGAGTCAGGATAATAGTCAAACAATACAAAGGGGTTACTATGACATACTATTTGTTGTTATTAAATTATGTTTCCACAAATGCTCAACTTAACTCGATTATTACAAATCGACCAATAGACTCTTCATCAATTATTAGTTGAATCCATCGTCATCAGATGAATTGATAATCAGTTCAAATCGACGATATTTTTGCTTCTGATCCATAACAATACTTTTAGTGGATAATGTTTGTGCAAACAAAGTTAGTTTCTTATCTATTGACAAAAATATTTATTTCATTGATGGTTGGAGAAACCGATACAAAAATCAAAACAGTTTTGTTTTTGAACCACCATGAACAAATTTAAAATATTTATTAAATCTTCTTGTCTAATTTATTCATTAACTTCAAAGTAAAAACTTCGGTTGCTTATCAATCGTAGCAATTCAAAATAATAATAAAGAAATGAACTGTTGGTATTAGAATTTTTATGACACACTGATAGGTCTTGATCTCATATTCCACGACTAAAGTTGTTATTTTTCAGAAACGTATACTTCGATATTACTTTTCCCACCGGCAATGAGTGGTATGGTATTATAATACCAATGGTATTATTAATACTCAAATTTTAACAATCATATTAAATGTTAGTTTTGGTTGTCCACTAATCTTATTTATATGGGCTCATTCCTGATGAAAATCAATACGAATATATTCTTGGTTCGTTTTAACTGAGATTACTCGTAAATATTCGCAAACATTTTCTTTCCGTCAGCTCGTTTTTAGCATAGCAGTCTGACATTTTTATTTTTATCCCTAAATCTACAAAGCCAAATTCTTACTGCTAAATCATCCTATTAAGAACTACTATAAGATCAAATTAAACATGTTTTTAAGCTTTTCCAACAGAGATTTTCATTTCGAAAGTTTAGAAATTTTGCATTTTAGAACAAGTTTGCAAAAGAAACCACTCAAGTTTCAAAGCTCATACTTTGACCTCCAAATTCCGCTGATCGTGGAACTATACGATTTCAGAGATGTCACTACAAATCTCAGCTTAAGCGGCATTGAGAGCGTCACTCTTCTCTTCTGTGACCGCATAAATGATGTATTCAAGTCTTATAAATCTCTTTTGGTGTTTGAAGGTGACGTTGTTGCTGGAAACATTAATTAAGTAGAAGATATCTTCTTCATGGAGTTGTGTGACTTCAAAATGAATCATTTGCAATGATTGACAATATTCATCTCCAGTAGGTTAAAAAACGTGGTAGTAATGTCATCGTTATTTTTTAATGATATCTTTACCGCAGCTAACGATGGAGCTAACAAAAATACAAAGAGTGCAGAATTGTTTCGACTGTCTACGAAACACAATGCTGTTGAAATAAATCTCGATAAGTTAATTATTGCGACAATTTATCAAGAAAAATTGTTATCCGGCGTTAAAAATAAGAATAGTTTGATAACCATGATACATAATAAATTCATTGAAGCTAATTTTTCGTTAATGTAAGTTGTAAAAGATACAGAAATATTAATTGTTAACACCGCTATGACTACATCATATAGTAATTCTGTTTTCACTACATGAGAAGATATTGATCTAAATGTACTTCTTGCAGCACTGGAAAGGCATCAAACTTTTATTTTCGAAAACCTGGAAAATGAAAAGATGAGCAGACATATTCTTCAAGTAGCTTGCGTTATTAAGGCTCGCTAAAAATATTATTTTTTATTTATTTAGTGAGTGCGATAGCACATCACTGCTTAACATCTTCTTGTTCACTATAATGTTTCGTGTTTAACACGAGTCCGGCCCCTTAGTTCACTAGAATGGAACTACTTACCAGACTGTGGTCGCACTACTAGTTATATAAAGATCACACCTTTGTAATGTGGACGTACACCTTTTGGTATTTGTTGGGACATTCCTGTGCGTCTACAGTGACATCTCGGGACCAGAGTATGATTCCGAGATCACCCACCAGGTCTGTCCCGTGTCAGAGACTGCTGACTCAGTCGGCCACCCTACCCGCCCGGGCAGGGCTGGATTTTGGGCTACAGGTGACCTACCAGTATGCGCACTGGTAGACGGGGACACGTCTAGCTGTCATATCCCTACTGCATTATGCACAGGCAGTAGCCGAGCAGCGATCCTGGTCACCGATCGGAAGTGAACGCCAAGCCAATGGGATTCAAGCTTCCTTCCCATACCACAGGTGGGGAAACCACTAACCAGCAGAGACCAACCCATTTAAGGGGCGTCAGGTTGTCCATAACCTCAGGGCTCAATGCCCCTACCCTGCCTACTCGGTTTAAGGTGCTGAGTGACACCCGAGACCAAGATCATGACCACTCAAGGTCGTGATTTGCTCTCTACCACATCGTGAGATCCCCAGCATTCGATCCGTTACTCGTGTGGTATCAGGATTGGTACGAGATTAGGTACAATTGGTGGGGCTTGTCCGTTCGTCTAGTGGTCCACCGAACTGATGCTAACTTAATCCAGGTAGACCCAGTTAGGGGGGTATTGGGTCTACCCTTCAGACACTTAGCTGTGTTCGATGGCAAGCCATCTTCCCGTGTGTCGGAATCCAGAAGCCTTACTGGATCCAAAGCAGATGACGGGTAACGGTTCGAGGCGCAACTAGTTTGCCTATTCCACCTGTCCGAGACATCCGTTCCATTTGACCAGCGTATGTAGGATCTGGGCGGTGTACGTGTCCCAGTAGTAGCACACTCAAGGTGGGAGAACACAGTGCACTCCCCGCTGTCAGAAAAGTTACCCTCTCTACGCCGGGTCTGTCGAGCCCCCTTAAGGGGTTCTCTGCTCGTTGTTAGACGTGTTTCCCCAACGAGTAACGGCCGATGTCCCTTGCGGGAACATCTCCCCCCTCTTCTCTCGGACCGACGCGTTGCCCGTGAGATCGGGATTGGGTACGGCGCCCGAGAGGCACCCCAGCCGGCCGGGGGTCGATCCGACTGGTAGCATTGCTTAACAGATGGAAAACTTACAGCGTTTTCCATTTATTGCTCTGATTGTGCTCTTCTACCACATAAATACGTCATTGTTCCGCGCGAGTCCCGCCCCCACTCCTCTCGGAGACCTAAATCGAAACCGTAATACATTACAGTGTCTCCTACCATAGCGGACGGAGCCTAGGATTTTCATTGGTTGCCCGTGTCCCCGACTCCAAGACCTTAAGGTAGTGCGCTGACACAAGATCATTCAAATTGCAATCCAGAGGCAGTTCGATGACATTAAATGCTCTACCTTAAAAGAAAAAAACGATTAAAACTAAGTGTAACCCAACACAGGAATGAATTTAAATAGTATTTGGTCTCTAGCGAATAAAGTATAATATACATTATTTCACTGAAAATGCTACATTTCGACGAATACTTGCTGTACAAATATGAATTTAGATGCATTTGGTTTTTGATAATAAGCTTCTTTCAATTGGATACTTTTTTCTCGAAAAAATTGAAGCAGAAATATGAAAGATGAGTATAAAGAGTCATTCTCATTCTTAATGATGAGTATAAAGAATATTTAAAGTGGTAGCTCATAAAGAGCAAAACATGATTCTCAATTAAATAACACGTATAGTATGAGACTGAATTGTATGAGGAATTACACGTGTGGCATTTGTACAAGGAAGGAAACGTCGCTTGTTTCACATTTTTCTACCATTTATCACTTCCCTTTGATATTTTACTTTCATAATTGTACGAAATATTTTCAACAAACCTATGAAATGTACATTTTTTAAAATTTAGAATTTTTGCTCTTATTTTTAATTTTCTTTTTTGAAAGGCGACCTAACATATTTCACTCTGATATAACACTTGTTATGGTCCTCTGATATTTACCTCCCCTCGTTCGAAGTATTTTAAGAGACCTTCAAAATGTTGTATGAAGTAGACATCCGTACTCATGTAATGGTGGAAGTGCACTTACATGCTTGGGGAAGCGTATTGTGCAAATTACGGTACAAATACTGTTTAAAAAGATAATATTGAAAACAACTATTGAAATTCGGTATAACAGTAATTAAAAACCTGGATATTACTACAGGATATGCTAGGTTATCTTAAAATTTGCCTTTCACATTATTTTGATTTACAGTAAAATTATCCTCGATAAATCAGGAATCAATGTTTAATAGTTACGATTAATCATAAATACTTTGCAAGTAATCTATAGTTAATTAATAATATTGTGAAATTATTTTCTTGCGTTTTATTAAATACAAATTTGTTTGTGTTATGTTAATATTATAACACGTACCGAACTATTTCTATTTTTAGGAGTGTGATAAAATGTTAAATCCATTTCTGCCTTAAGCCCTTGATCCGAACTGATGGAATGGTCCCTCGTTAGCTTCCAGAGAATATATTAGTTTATTGTCCTCCACGTGGACATAAGCAGTTTGTAACTTCTTTTTTGACAATAATGTTTATTTATTATTTGTTTATTAATTTTACAATACTTTTTATTTTAATTTGAGGGAAAATGACATACTATCATTATGTATATGTTACGCACAAAACCCGAATTCGGCAATTGGGCGAAAAAAACGACCAAAACTAGTTTTGGCAGATGCGTGTTTACCAGAACTAATTTATTAGTTTCGGTAGTTTACGTATTGCCAGAACTAGTTTTGAGCATTTTGAAGGACAGAAACACTATTGAGCATTTTCACAAAAATAAAGTTTCTTTTATTTGAAGCGGATATAATTTCTAGATTTACTGTCGTTAATATGTTGTTTCTATGCATGAAACATTAATAAAAGTGTCTCATTTGTAATTGTCTCAAGTGTTGTGTTTGTAATACTCAAATTTATGGAAAATTTTAAATCCACAATTTTAAAATCCACGGTTTTAAAATCCACGGTTTTAAAATTAGCCTTTTTATAAACTGAGGTGGAATATTATTTACATATTTGTATTTACACAGTCTTTATTTTTGTTGTCCCGTTTCCGTCTTGATAGACATTACGAGACTTTTTACTCATCTCATTGGGTTACACTCTTTTCTATTTCTTGGATGCTTTTTAATTTTGTTAATTTGTAATTCTTTCTTTCAAAACTTCTTTTATCTTGTGTATTTCCTCTAAATAATTTTCAAAGGTATAATAATTTTCAATAAATTTTGTGCTGTACCTAATATTGAAAACATCTGCTAACATGTTTTTCAGAAATTTCACCCACTCTGCGCCATGCAGCTCGCAATCCCATAAAACATGTGCGTCTGTTTCTTCACCTCTTCCACGTAGACAGGTCGCCTCTTCTCTCTTCCCTATTCAATATAAATATTCATTAAAGTTTTCGTGATTAGTTAAATATTGAAGAACCATGGAACTTGGTTTAAAACACTTCCTGTTTCTACGACTTAAATCTACTTGTCGTATGAATTTGTAATTACTTCCTTTTCATTAGTATCCCAACGCATTTGTCACTCCACAAGCAATTTTTTCATCTCTTTACTCTTCCATTTCGTATCCCTTCTTTCTATCACTTCACCATTGATCTGAATACTCCCTTTCTTATGCATTTCATATCTTAAATACCTCTTATGTATTATTACGTGTATTGGCATTATTTCGTGTAAAATGTGCTGCTGTTGACACCGTTATACATGTTTCATCTAACTTCAATAAGAAGAGACGCTATATTTTCTCTAATGTTTGTAGTACATGTTTCTTCTTGCTTCTATGCCCCCATAGATTACTGCGATACACAATTATCTGTTCTAGTGTTCTTTTGTATATTGCACCTAATTCTTTTCTCCCTATATTGAATTTAGTCATTCCAACTCGTAACAAACTGCAAAAAAGTTTTTTAACCTTCTGAAAAGTATAATTCAAATGTGCCTGGAACGTCAAGTTATCATCGAATATTATACCTAAATATTTTACTTCTCTTACAATTTTAATGCTCTCTTGTGTAATTTTTGAAAATTGCATTTCTTCTTTCTTACTTGCTCATATACGTAGTATATATTACTTTCTCATATATGAAGTATAAAGAAAGCATTGTAATCATGAAAAAAATTCGAAAACAAGAATTTTGCTGAAATATCCGTTTTGGAGACCCCTGATTCCGAAAAAGTGTTTTTTGGCTGGACGTCCGTCCGGTCCGTCCGTGCGCAGCACTCCTGACCGAATAGTATTTTTTTTCATTTTTCGTATTTAGGGTAGAATTTACTTGTAACATATGCACGTGTTTTCAATTTTTCTTTTTACTTGAACTCAATTGACACTTCACATTGAAGGTCAAAGTAAATTTTTGAATATTTTTCAAAACCGGTCCAATCATTTTGCTTAAATTTTCTGTACGTAAAGTAGAATTAGTATGCATTACATCCGCATTAGCGGTATTTCGCTTGGAAGTTTGGTACAGACGCAGTAAAATAATTTCTATTTGCTACATTCAGGCATTTGATTGCTATTTCAAGAACCTTGAATATTATTTGACATGGATGAAGCAGAGGTAGAGTAAATTAATATTCTGAATATTTATTTTACTTCCAAAATCTCTAATAAAAGACACAAAAGTTGAATTATTGGTTTTAGCCCGACGAAAATGTTACAGTTCATTTGTTTTGACGTATACGGAGCATAAAGAACCGAAAGAAAGTAGATCACGTATTTTGTCAAAAATATCTGTTTTGGTAGTTCCTGATTTCAAAAAAGTTGTTTTTAAAATAACTCCAACGCCGACCAAATAACTTAGCTTATTTACGTTATTGCTTTCTCGTGTACGTAGTATATAGAAAGTATTGCAATCGTGAAAAAAATTCGAAAACGAGATTTTTGCGCAAATATCCATTTTTGAGACTCCTAATTCCGAAAATGTGTTTTTTTGGCTGGACGTCGGTCCGGTCCGTCCGTCTGTCCGTTAATGTTATGACGAAAATGTTAGTTTTAGTTCATCATATACAAATTAAATAATGGATTGTATTTTTACTTACTACTTACACTCGTTTTTTATGTTTATATTTATATTCTAAAGATCATAAATCGTTAGAGGATTTACTAAAATAAATATAAACCAAATTGCAGCGAAAACCGATTGAATTAGAACATAGAACCCAGGGAGAAAGGAAATTCAAACATAGCGCCAGGTGGGAGCGCGTTCTTCCCTGTGCGATGTGTAGAAAAGATTCTCAGGAGTTAAACGGCAATGTAAACACACCCTTTGGGAGTTAGACGCGCGTACCTTTTTGTGATCACTCGATTGGCTATTGTCTTAGCACATGATCTAGATAGCATTGGGAGTGGGGAGACGAGAGGAGAAAAGGAGGCAATACACCGTGTATCGTTCTCACTACAATCAAAACCGTCCGTGGGAGATTGTTCTCCATCTATCGAGCCTTTCGCGACTTGTAATCGTCCGAGATACGCATAGTTGTTCGGAGTCGTAGTAAATTCTCCGAAATAGATCGATACACACATATATATATTTTCTAACGACCCGAATTCGTTAAAGGATTTTATGGTATTATTTTGAAACATGTGCGGAGAATAATGGCTCAATTAGAACCGAAAACGCTATAGGGTACTAATTTGAATGAGCGCCAAATAGGACCGCGTTCTGTGAGGTATGAGACGCAGATAGAATCTTTGGAAATCTGATTGTGATATTTGGAAAAATGTGAATACACATTGTGGAGCTAGCGACACGAAACTTGTCAGAGATAATTGATTGGCGGAACGCACCGTGCAATAAATTTAAATTGGAGTGGGGAGAATTGCTGAGAAGGAGGAAATGCGACAGGTATCGTTCTCAATCTTACGCGGATCATCAGAGGGGACAGTTGGTTCTCAATCTTACGCGGATCATCAGAGGGGACAGTTGGTTCTCAGTCTTACACGGGTCATCAGAGGGGACAGTTGGTTCTCAATCTTACACGGGTCATCAGAGGGGACAGTTGGTTCTCAATCTTACACAGGTCATCAGAGGGGACAGTTGGTTCTCAATCTTACACGGGTCATCAGAGGGGACAGTTGGTTGACTATTGATATTGATATTCTGAAATATTGTAATTTTCCTCCAAATAATCATAAATCCTTGTCACAATTTTTTTATCTAATATATTTCCAAAACGGGGCAGAAGGCTTATAGGTCTGTAAAAACTGGCTTTTTCTACATTTCGATTTGGTCCTTTTAAAAGTATCTTAACAATGGCTGTTTCCATACTTTTGGGAATTCTCAGTGCTTTAAGAAAAAGTTATAAATTTCTAAAAATGTTTCGCCGAAATCTCTTATTGAACTTTAATTCATATTGTATGTTATTTAATAAATGCCAAGACCCTTTTTATTTTTTTAAAATTTCAACACATTTCATCATTTATCTTTATACATTCATCTTTCCCAATATCCTCTTTCTCTAATCTCACATCCACTGTTTGTCGTGGTAACAATTTTACCATTAGTTCCTTTCCTGTACCTTGCCATCTAGATGTTATTATCCCATCACTTTGTAATGTACTCCAAACTATTCTCTTTTTAATTTTCTCACTCGCTATCAAGTATGGTATTCCCCCACATCCATGTACTTCCCTGATGTATCTTCATATACTTATTTTATACTCTGTAGTTGTACCCGAACTCCCTCTTTTCCACCCTTTATCTTTTTTGGAGGGAAGTTGCCACATTCTTAATTTTTTCATTATTTAATGTCATAAAACTGTTTATCGCGTTTTATATCAAATATCCTTCCCTTCTTAGATCTGCGTCGCAGACTTCCTACTTTCCCATATTCCGTTTTTTCCAGGCTATTTATTCAACCATCACCTCATCCACCAATGCGTGCGATTTACTTTTTTCCATATCCATCCTCAATTACGTGTTTTTTTGTTAAGAAATTAGTTCCCCAAACACACTTAACTAAAGGCAATAGTTTTCCTCCTATAATACTGTACGTTAAAGATTATTTAGTATTACTCACAGAATGTTGTCACTGTTACGTCTGTTGTTATCATTCATATACAAAGGTATTTTATAATTACACGTAGCACTCTCCGATTACAAAGTTTTACCACTGCACTACTATTGGAGGTAGTGCATATGTTGCAATCGTCTTGTATATGTTATAAAACCCTTGAACACTTATATTCCTCCAAATATCTTCAACTCCACGTTGAAATGTTAAATCACAGGAAAGTAATGTTTACGAGACCTCAAAGTCGTTCCTGTCTGAAAAGAACCATTGCCGCGCCCATGCCGTCTTAAGAGTCGTCCTCTTTTACTAAGGGACTCGTCCCATCATTCTGTAGTCTGTAATAATATATATTTCATCAATAACTGATTTAATAAACCTCTTTCAGAGTTAAATTACGGAGTTGATATTTACGCAAGCGTCCACAAGCATTGTTAAGTAAACAAGTATTAATAAAACACAATAATATAAGTCTATGAATTATTTCTTCCACAATTTTTATCTACCTGCATATTGTGACATAATTTAACTATCCTATGCCTATGATGAATTACGGATCATTGCTAGGTTCATTAATTACAATAAAACACCATAAAAAATCTAATTAATTTAATTACTTTTGCCACAGGTCTACTCTCATCTCAGGGTACATTATATTTTATCATGGATTCGGGCATAACTAAGACCCACACACAAAGTTCCTTATTAATTAGGAAACGCTTATGAATAAAACTTTGACTTAATTAATCTTATAATTAAACATTCACGCCATGCACTCACACAAAGCTTAACCCCCAAAAGAAAACACACATAACTTCTTGCCAATGTGAACATGAGACAAACTGATATTACCGCCGAATTCGGCTTCTCTACAACAAACATGAATTTTAAACAAATTTGACTTCTAGAACAAACATTAAATAATTTATCTTTCAACAAATAAAATAAACACTGAATCGACAATAACTCTCGCTTCTTGAAAATGCTGTTACATTTATGATGAATTTAAAAGATATAATCAGGCGGTGTTCTTTCTTGATAATTGGCCCTTCTTCACGAGTCATAAATTCCAAAGTTCTGGGCCCCTCTTAACAATGAGATCCGCACTCGTCTTCTCGCGATAGCGCATGACGATATGTGTTGGATGCAACCAACAATCGTGAAAATACGTCATCCAGTTGACCAATTAAGCAGTGCAGTGAGAATTTTCATTTGCCATTCCTTAAATGGACTCATCCCTTCCTACACCTCTTTTTCCACTTCCCAGGTCTTCCAATTTTGAATTTCACGTGACGAAAAGCTTCCAATACCATAACTATTCCCCCTCCCGTGCCTAAATTCTGATTGGGAATTTTGAGTATTTTCGAACTATCTCTAACCGCTCTTTTGCAACGTTTTTTTAAACAAGTTGCCACTTGCTTCTTCCCCCTGCGTGCCCTCGGTTATATGGCCGGCGTGGGTCGTTTTCCCACTCCCTCGCTTGCCTGCAATTTCTAAACAGTAATAAATTTTCTCTTCAACAAAGAGCTCACCGCGGGTCACTGCGCCCCCGCCAGATGTGAACTTTCCCTTTGTCGCACTTTCCCAACGGTGGACTTTTAAAGTTTTAGAGAGTAGTGAGGCTTTCCTCCCCCGCTCCATCGCTCGTTCTCCGAAATTAAAAAGCCCGAACGAGGATGATTTCTTCATTTTAATCATTAAATTATTCATATCTCACAATATATAACATTGCATACATGCATGACGCACTATATCTCTCGACTGCCTAAAATAATTTCAACGAAACTTGGTACAGCGATGACTCATTATCTGGCAACAATTATTGCACCCGTATGGAGAGGTGGGAAGGGGTTATAATTTAAATAATCAAAGATGTCATATAATAATTAGCAAGAATGACAAATTCAGTTTTTGGTGTCATCCCCGAGATGAAAGGTGTCACCCCTGATATCGTTTAAGTCTTAATTTAGTCCCCGTGGAAATGACACACTCCTATCCCCTAAAGGGAGTGAAAACGACATGAAACGAAAAAGTAATTGAAAAGGACCGATTTACATCAAACAAATAGTTTTCGTGTTGTCTGAGGTGAACAGTTGATCAGTCAATGCTGTTTAAATAACACGGAGGTGTGGTACCCTTGTGGCTGAGGATGAGAAGTGCGGGACGTAAAAATAATGTGAAATGATCTGAATTAGAGTCAAATCCGTCGTCTTCGGGGTTGCAGAGATGAATTATTAAAATGAAAGGGGAGAATGGGAATGGTGTAACACATAAAAATTACCTAGAATAATTGAAGGAAGGGTCGCGTTTATAATATTCGTGGTTGCCGAGACGAATTGTTTTAATTAAGAGGGTGGAGAAAAGCGTGATACGTCAAAACTGTCGAAAATGTCCAATATTAGTCATGATACCGTAGTTTTGGTGGCCGCTGTGATGAGAAGTGACATCTCAGGGACGTTTGTGATCACGAACAATCACTATAACACCGTTCCACCATTTGCGAAATTATATAAAATTATACGACATCAGAGAATAATCCATAGTTTTAAACGTCGCAAAGTTGAATCGTGACATCCTGATATCGTGTAAGTCTAAATTTAGCTCCCATGAGAAATGGCTTCCCTTCCACCCCTAAGTCAGAGAGAGAGAAAGAGGGGCGAAAAGAGGGTGGCATTATACAAAAATGAAAATCATTAATTTCGTTCATTCTGCAATTCTCAATGTTTTTAAATGAACAGTTATACTACAAATGCCGTTATGTTGTATTTCCAACCAAACGGTAAGTTTGGCTCCCCTCTAGGAGAGGTTGAAAACAGCGTGCCGAGCAAAAAAATATCGGAAATGATTGATATTTGTGTGTCGTTCAAAAGTTGTCGGAGTAGCTGAGATGAATTATGATACTGGGGATGCTGTTAAGTTAAGTATTGTGCTCCGAACTGACTTGCCTTACTCGTGCGCTCCTCCGTACTAGCTCAAATTACGATCAGCAAGTCGATCGCCAACACTTCTACGAGTATTTGAACGTTATAAATGCTATGATGTGAAGCATTTACTATTATCCTTATACTCATGATAAATAAAAAGTTGAGAGCCATAAACCTGAATCATTACTTTTGCACTTACAGGCTTAAAATAAATTAGTGAAAGGGATCAACAGTCTTTTGGAACAACAAACAACAATTTATTACAAAAACACAAGTACTATATTGGCAACACAACCCTTACATTTACCAATAATTACCACTTTGCAAATTAGATAACTTATTCATTACAAACATCCTCGACTCTAGTTGCAGTATCTTCTTGTACTATAATCCTTCATAATACCTTTACGTCTTGATGTTGAAGCGTTGACCTCGTACCAGGATGTTCGGACTTCTTCGGAAACCGTTCATACCAGTGATGCCTCGATTCAACTGACCCTCAGTAATCAGGAAGAATGATGAAATAAAGTTTTCTTCATATCATATTACTTGAAAGCATATGACTGTCTAACAATTTATAGTCTCTACTCGAAAAAAAGTTCAATATACAACGAGTTGTTCTCGCAATTACTTTCCCAATAGAATCACATACTATCGGATTGAGAAGTTAATATCTCGCGTTCTCGTAATAGACTGAGAACAAGAACTTATCAACCCGCGTTCTTCTAAAAAAGTCTCCCCTTCTCGTGACTCTGACTGACAGAAAATTGAGTGAGTCTGAGTGAATGAGAGTTTATCCACTTGTTTCTCTCGTGAAGTAAGCTTTTTAAAGAGTGGGGGGTTAGGGTTCACTTTACGTAGCCGTACGCTCTGACCACCAGGGCGGAATAAATTTCCACTCGCGACGTCACTCGCGCGTATTTGAAGCCAAATATCTGAGATGTCTCAGTACATCGAGTAAAATACAATTCAATTTCATCTTTCAATAAAATAAACTCAAAAGAACTATTTCTAAAACAAGTTTTTATGTACAAGGTACTGTGTAAAAAATGAAAATATAAAATGAAAAAAAATAAAACTAAAAAATCTCCTTCCTGTCGCTCATAATAAGTGCTTAGAAGGTAAACATAGATATTTTTAAGATATGAAATATTAATTTAAAAATCAAAGAGGTCGAGAGTCATACATACTAATACAACTTTTTTTTAAATCCTCAATATTTAAAATTTTACATTTCATTCGCCTCCCAAAATGTACTAGGAGTATATAGTGGAATTTGGTGTCAACGGAAATATCACTACTGGTTTCAGATAGTCAAAAAAATACGATCTCAAAACTAATACCGGCCATTTTCGATAATTGTTACATTTCTTCCCCTTCTCACCCCTAATCAAAGGGTATATATCTCTCGTGGAGGGTGACCGTGGGCATAAGTTGCATTGAGAGTGTCTATGTAATTCAGCGGTACCAAAAAGGATGTATTCCACACCAATATAGGTTGTTTTCGATTATTTTAACTTGTCACCGTATTTCCACCCCCTCCTTTATGGGTGCTAGGAGCATATTACCTACCCTGTGGATCAATGGTGAACTTATTAGGGTTGTCCTTATCCATTTCTTCGGTACCGAAAACTATAGTTTACAATCAAATATTTTTTTAAATTATTTCTACACGCTATCCCACACTCTGTCTCATAAAGTGCCTAGGTTGTCTTATCCCCACGGTGCTTGTTGTCAGATAGTCATCTGTGTACGGAGTTTGGTTCAACGTGCCCCAAGCATTCTTGTGTTATGGATGCTCACATATAAACCCCCATTTCAACCTGCGTAGGGATACATTTCCGTAAAATCGAACCATAATCATCTATTATCATGCAAACTACACATATCTGTAAACTTACAGCTCCATTGGAAATTTGTACAAGGCCGAAAACTAAAATTCCAAATTTGGGAACGGAAGGACAACATAAATACATACATACCCCCATTTCACTCACTTAGTGTAGATTTTTCTAAACGTAACAAGTTAAATAAAAGCTTGTAAAAACTCGCGATGAATACTTTTACACCAATCCGAACAGAAAAACACTCAAAAGCGCATAGTTAGCATTTTCCCTTATACGAAATCCTCTATCTATTATAATTAGCCTCTTATACGAAAATAACATTTGATCCGTACTAAATACTAAAAAACGAAAACAAGAATTGGCATCGAGTTTCATTAACGTTGAGAAAACAGAACTAGTTTTGGACGTTTCTTTTTTTTCCAAAACTAGTATTGAGCACTTTGAAAACGCTCGAAACTAGTTCCCGCAAAAACGCATCTGCCAAAACTAGTTTTGGGCTCTTTTTTTGTCCAATGGCCGAATTCGGGTTTTGTGCGTAACATATACACAGCCTTGAAATAAAAACTAATTATGAAGGACCACCTGTAACATCACGGATTATGTATATCCTGTGCATGAAACCGCATTCGTGAGGTTTCAACTGGTAATTAGAATATGGTTATGTCTATAACTGTCTAAATATAATGTCATTTGAATCGCTAATTTAATAAGTCCTGATTATAACTATTCTGTACGAAGTATTATTATACTGTAATATTCTTCTTTCATTCAGTACAAATATATGCTTACTGTTATTATTTAATAAAACAAATGTGAAACTATAATGCTTGTTTTCTTACATACCTGAATTTGTCGTCTAATCTTCATGAAACACTACAAAAGTGACGTCACAACAATCATACATCGTCAATCAACAATTTTCATCATGAAATGTGCTCATCGTATGCACTAAAATTAACATTATTGAAGACGCAGTCACATATTAATACACCATTGAATAAAGGTTGATTTTTTGAAAGTCTGGACAAAAATTCTCCAGATCCGAAACTTGGCACAAAGTTAGGTTTCGGGATCACATTTATGGGGAAAGAAAATCGGACACTCCAATGGGTGGGCCCCCTAGGGGGGGGGGGTCGAAAGGGGCCTCAAAACGGTTTTTTGTAAATATCTCAAGAACTACGCAAGATATAAAAAAAGAAACAAATAAAATTTGTGGCTGACAAAATTTGCAACAAATTTGGTCATAAGTAAGTTTTTCAAAGTAAGAGAGCTCAAAGTTGAGACCTTTTTCGCAATTCTTCCTTTAAGGCATTTTTGCAAAAATACGAGAAAATAGCATTTTTTAAAATTTAGACCGATTTTTGTGCAGTAAAAAGCGCTAAATATGGGTATGTAAGTGTTGGTACATATGCTGCCAAGTATTTGGATGTGAATATTTGTGTGTATGTATTTATGCATACACATATACACAGATAACAAAAACAAAAACATGCATTTTTGAAGAGATTTTAGCTGTATACATGTATGCTGGAATGAGAGGTGCTGAAATAAAACTCGTTATTTTCAAAGAAGAATTTTTTTCCCAATATTTCCTTTTAATTCAAAATTTCTGTGCATTTATTGCATTTTACCAATATGTTGATATAAGAAATATTTCATATTTATAGAGTTTTCTTTTTCGTTTGCAATGTATATCATTTCTTTCACCAATCTATTTTATGTACTGGTTCTTGGTCAAGAATGGTTACTTAATTAAAAGTATGACCTATGTTGTGAACATGCTTCCCTATTTGCACTATTGGGGGATAGATTCTTACATTCTGCTTTCTGTTGTTACACCCTTTTCTTTAGCATTACGGATGTTTGGCCTACATAAGTCTTGGTGCATCCATTACATGGTACCTTATAGATTACATTATTTTTCCCCTCTTTCATGATTGAATATTTAAGTTTAGAGAACAGTTTATTGCCCAGGTTATTCCTATTCTTGAACGCAATATTACCTTTCACCCTTTTTTTATTGCTTTAGTAATTGCTCGGAAATACCTTTAGCATATACAATCGATTTGTAGTATGCTTCTTGATCCTCTATACTAATAGATTTTTTTGCGGGGGGTGGGGGTCCACTGTTCTATAAAATGGTATTTACTAGGAAGTTTCGAAAACCATTACGTTTCAAAATTTTTCCCACATTAGCAAAATATTTCTGATGAAATTTCTGGTCAGATAATTTAAGGACTCTATATTTCTGGCCTAATGCTGTGTTGAATTTAAGCATCAAGGGATGGTTTGATTTAAAATGTAGGTAACTGTCTGATCCAAATGGTTTGCGAAACCAATCCACCTCCATTGTTCCATTATTCTTTCTCATCAACATTAAGTGAAGAAATGGCAACTTGGTGTGATTTTCATTATCAATAGTAAAATGTAATTTATTATGCGCAGAATTAAACACACTGACCTAATGTCGCTATGGTGGTTACCAAAAAATCTATGAGACCTCCGGAAAAAATTCTACATCAACCCTACATTGCTTTAAAATAGTATCCTACACTAATAGTACGTAGAAAATGATTGTAGTCAACAAAAGCAGTCCTGTTGGCCCAAAGCGCGGAAGGGATAAGTATCATATTCCAATGTTGCCTGCACTGGAGTGGTGTGGCTATGAGAAGAGTCCGTTTGCGGAGACTCAGTTAGTCGCCGACACTTGTGATGGCGAACTGCGCGGTCGAGGGAGAAAAGCGAGTTGCGACGCATCGTCGTACTCGCTTCCTGCGAACATTGTTCATTTCACTTCTCTTCGGAATCACACACTGTGAAGGTAGTATTTATTTCATTTTATTTTGAACCTCTGATTTTATGTCAATGAAAGAATTGATAAATTATTTGTATCTGATGTTCTCGTAATGTATCATAAGGTTCAATTCACTAGGTTATTTTTTTAATTTATTTTTTATTTTTTGCTTAAAAAGTTTCGGGATTTACTGATTTGTTCTTCTATGCGCACACGCTCTCACATATGATCAAAAATCTTTCTATTGCTGTAAAAATGTTAAGATCGTACAATGAAAATATGTTTACGCCATCATAAAAAATTATGTTGGTCAATATGATAAATACTTCCATTTTATACATTATATTAAAATGTTTGTTTTCGGTTTTATATTGCATTCTAACTTGTCAGCTGTTTCAACTAGAAATATTTTTTTCGCTTTCGGAACTCTTTCTGGTACCAGAAAAAGTATATTTCTTACTAAGTCTTTTCTCGTGATAGATCCAATTTATTTACATTTAACAAATTGTTAATTGTACGATTGTCACGAATAATTACAAGCTTTATGTAACAGTTTATTGAGTTTTAATTTGATATATTAGTGTTCATAAGTTTTCTCCTCTAAAACTTTTCATAACATTTCTCCTCTAAAACACGAAATGTAAATAATAATAACCCCAGTGCGTGACGTGCGGCAAGATATGTTAAAAATGGAATAAACTTTAGTTTCCAACCTAAAAAGTATTACGTTGCTGACACGAAAAGACTTTGCCTTTATTTTTGTAGTATTACAAGTATGTTTGTATTCAATGCATTTATCACTCCTATTGAGAATTGTATAAAACTGTACTGTGATGTTTACAAAAAGAAAAAGAAATGGAACTCTCATTATTTTAATATCTACATAAATATTTGTGTTCAGTCTGTCGCTGAGAAAGTAAAGCGTCTGGTGTTCCTCCTGCACCATTTTGTATCCGTGAAAGTTGGCAAAGGGCTCATGAATTGTCACATTCATCTCTCCACTTTTAACATTACATTCTCTGTTCAAATATTGTTTTCCTGAAACTGAATCGAACGCATTTGCTATGTTATAATGAACCAAATGAAGTATACAATGTTAATACTCTTGACCTATTTTTCTGATAACTGTTAAGTTCACGGTTGTAGGTCATTAACTCACACTAAAATTTATCTGTTTTGTTGACCTATACCCGAAAAACTTGATAACTATAAAATATATTGCCATTCGACCAAATTTATTTAATTCAACTTTTTAGGGTTAACTTCAGTTTACGTGACTTTTGTTGAGCAGATGCCGGAATATGTAGTTATAATAAAAAAATTAGGTGTACTATAGTCGCGGATAGTCGGAACACGACACGCTGATTCGTCGATGGAACATGCTCTCGCTAGCTTAACGCGAAATACGTAATATTCGAAAAAAGGTATTAGTACACTAGTTAGAAAAGTAGTTCTCCAGTAAGTAGTAGAATTACGGAAGTGAATGAGTTGATTCAGAATTGCTACCACTTAATGAAACATGACGAAAACTCAACTTGACGAAACTGATAATATGGTATATTCATTAATTCGAATTTATTTTTCTATGAATGTTATGTTGATAATAAATGCTTATGGTCATTTTCCTAGACTAAATTAGTATATTGTGCATCACGTGGTGATACGAAGTTTAAACTTTTTTGATTATAAAATTCATTATTATCCATTATAATATAATTTTTTATTATTATTAATTATATTATTAATATTTTATCGTTATTATTCGTAATAATATTTTATTATTGTTGTTATTATTCAGAATATTTTTATTATTATTATGAATATTATTATCATTACTTATACTACTTTAAGCGTACTATGATAAGTGTCAATCAAATAATGAACTGTCTAGACAACTAATTCTGTTTAAAAGAGTATAGTGTAAGGGTACGTAGGTGTCAATAAATAAAAACAACTTTGGCTATAAAATACTAATTTAGATATCGACAAAAATTATCAAGATGGACAATTAATTTGTTTTAAGAATTGAGTGTTAGGATGAGAACTTGTCCTTCGATGAAGACAACTTTGGCTAAAAATACTATGTTTTGTATCAATAACTAGAAATTTGAGGTATAGTATCACCAATCTTTATGATTGCTTATTAAAGCGAAAGCTTTTTCGCAGACGTAGTCAGAATCTTCAGGCACTTAATTCAGAAGAATATTTGGGCAAATGCACTCGCAAGATTGGTGATACTATACCACAATATTTTCAATTTATTATATACCAATCAATATACTACCAACTATTCAGTATTGATAAAAGTGTGAACTGCATTTACAACTTGTTTTCTTTTAAAAATACAATTTTAAGGATGATGTGTGGAGTATTTAAATTAGATTTGACAGCGATTTTGAGTGAGTCTATACATTACTGTGAGGTCGCTTAGTTGTGCGGTAATTTCGCTATTTATTGTTATTGCATTCTTCATGGAAAATAATTTTGTAGTGAACTAACTTATTTAATTATTTTTTTGCGATCCATTTGGCTGAAAGTTGCGTTAGGCACGTTTGCCAATTTTGGCGATAACTTCGTAAATAATTGTTTGCTCACGCTAAGTTCTTTTCAGAATGGCATCAACTAATGCCTAAAATCACGTAAACTGAAGTGGAGCCCTCAGACTTTACCGGTGTTTTTTGAAAGTATCTTCATATAAGTCATTTTTCTTTCCTATCTTGCACGATTTTCATGTTATGACCTCACTACACATCTCAAGTTATTCCCCGGCGTAAAAAGTCATTGGAAATCACAATAAGAGATAATTTTCTTATATTTCATATATTTGATCGTAAAAACTATTATGTACTCAGTTGCGTCAGTAAGAGGAAGATGAAGGTGATCAATCCGTTAAATGATTATGATTTGTTTAATTTTATTTAACGATTAATAATTATTCTCTCGTGTTTTTCTTGGATATTTTTATTATTTGTTTCTGACGTTCGGGGCGCATACTCCATGAGCAGTTGTTCTCGCAATCTTTAATTATGAAAGCGGAAATAACGGATGGGACAAGCAAGGGTCAGAGCGCGATTTCAAAGCGCCAAACATTGGTGTTGTGGTTTTGTGGTTCGCATCCGGATATGTTGAAGCTAGCCATGGGGATACCGGAAGCTTATTATCGCTTTATCTTATGTTGGAATGCTGATAGATGGTAAAAAGACAGTTGTACAACTCCCAGCGAATTGTAGAATCTCCAACTTCGTAATCGATGAACTCGACATCTGTACTCATTTCTAAATTTCGGTATTAGTTGAAAGGACGAATGCACGCATATAATAGAATATGTAATACTTCTTTTTACATCTTTATTTAACAACTAATCTTTTATTTAATTACAAACCAAAAAAAAATTTTAACCAATGACTCAAAATATTTCAGAGTTTTGCTCTTTAGTCTTACATTCACCAGACATGTCAACTATGTAACGGACAACCGAAAACTATTGTCTTTTAAGGTTGAGATGCAAAAATATAATATGCCAATGCAACAGATAGTCCAACTATATAAGGAAGGAATACACACAATATTAGGATACTGTACCGGAAACAAAGAAGTGGAGAGAAAAATGCAATCAACACAGAGACTCAATTTACTTCGTTTAAGTGGTTGCTATCGCATTTTCCCAATGTATGGTGTATTTCTATTTACATCTGTCGAAACTATAAGATGTAACAGGTACTCAATATTTTTATTAAAATTAAGTTTTACTACTCAATATTTTTATTAAAATAAAGTTTTAATACTTGGGGTATAATTACGAACTCGTTAATTTCTTTTAGTATCATTGGTTTCTTTCAATATAAATTATATGCTTTTAAATTCAATATAATTTTTTTTTGCACAGGTTTATTGAAATTTTGAACAACTTTTCTAAATTTCTCGTAAAATATATCATTGAACACTTTCATTTACACATGAAGAAACTAAAATATTGAAACATAAAGAGAACATGAATAGAAATTATTTTATAGAAACTTTGTCGTCTCGTCGGCAGATGAACTTTGTCGTAAACTGCCCTGCCACGTTGCCATGTACGTTGTAATGCTACGTTGTCGAATTGACAAATGCTCAGCGTATGTTTTAAGATTTTCCTAAGCAATGTGAGAGCATGAATTAAGGTTTCGTTCATTACAGCTCCCAAACAGATAGAAGATAGTGTGCATCTTATGTTTCTCATTGTATTTGGAATCTTCCACCCACACGAACGTCCTTAGTCGCGAATTCACATCCAATGACGGAGTATCATATCGCGGCGTTTTTAGGTGTGAACTACTTCATTTGCTGAACTTTCTTGTTACATTTTGCTTAGCTCCATTTTTTATTTTTCTATTATTTTGATGGTAATGAGTGATACCATTTTGTTTATTTTAACTATTGTTTTGAGTTCAGTCTTATATCAGTTGGAAATGTAGAAATAGTATTGTAAATATTACATTTTAAACTTTCAGAATTCTTCGTCAGAAAGATAAGTAGAGTAACGAAATAGCATGAAAAATACAAGACACTCCGGCGCAAGGATATTGAAGAAGTATTATGTTTAAAAGAGTATCACATATTTAAACAAAATTAATAATAGATGCAATTAACGTTTTTTAATTGAACTATGAAATTTAAAGGAAGAGAAAGAGAGAAGTAGGAACAAAGAAAAAAAACAAGAATCTGTTGTTGTATTTCACAATTTCACTTGAATAAATTTTAGTTATATTTGTTGTAATCTAAAACACGTTTTTTGTCATTTTAATCTCGGATCACGATTTTATATGCTGCACGATTACAACCAGTGTTGTATTGTAGATCATTGTATTATTAGAACATGTAATTTATTAGTTCCTTGAGTGGTTTAATGTGATTTATAACACGATATATAATAGTTTGTGTTATTAATTCATATTTTATACAAAAGTTTTCTATATATATTTAATTTCTTTTGACATATGAAAAAATAAAAGAATCACAAATTATGTGAAATTACGTTAGACAATACACGTGAAGAAAGAGGGACAGAAAGGAAGATAGAGAGAAAAATTAAAACAATAGAGCAATGAGAGACAAAGAAAGAATGAAAGAAACTAAGAAGGAAAAAAGGAAAGAAAGAAAAAAGAATTAAAGAACGGAAGAAAGAGTAAAAGAAAGACAGAAGAGAGATAGAAAGAAGGAGAAAAAGAAAGAGAGTAGGAAAGAAATAAAGAAAGGCAAATCGTGGAAAGAAACAAGAAAAGAAGGAATGAATGAAAGAAAGAGAGAAAATGAAAGGAAAAGAAGGAAATAAAGAAAAAGAATGAAAGGAAGGAAAAAAAGAAAATGAACGAAAAAGAAAGAGATAGAAAGATAAAGAAAAAAGAGGAAGAAGGGGAAAGAAAGAGAAAGGAAGAAAAAGAGAAAGAAAGGAAGAGAAAGAAAGAAACAGGAAGAAAGATAAAGAAAGAATGATAGGAAGAAAGAAAAAGAAAGAGAGAGAGAGGAAAAATGGAAAAAAGGAAGAGAAAGAAAGAAAGAAAGAAAGAAAGAGAAAGAAAGATTAAGAAAATAACCTATGGTATTAATATGAGTTAATACATTTCAATTTGATTGGAATAAATAAAAAGGATTTGTCTTTTTTTATTTATTCATTTATTGATATTATGAAACGAGGTTTTCATATTATTGATCTCTGATTATTTAGGTATTATTTTAGGTTGCACGATTACTACCAAATTGTTATATCGTGGATAAATGTCACTAGAAGATGTAAATTGTTTGTTCCTTAAGTAGTTTTATATTATTTATAACTCGAGAATTAAACTTTTCTGTTATTAGTTCATATTTTAGACAAAAGTTTTCTATATTTATTTAATTCCTTTTCACATATATGAAAAACGTAAAAGAATTGCTAATTATGTGAAATTACTTTGGACAATACACATCACTTGTAGGCAATGAGATTTGATTTCTTTACTTCACTGTATAAATATAAGAAATTATAGGAATATTTATAAGTAATATGTGATTTGAATTATACCAATTCCATACGATATCTTGCAATTATATTCAAATTCTGTTAAAAACTATATTTTATCACAGTATTACGCAAACGTTTTTTACAGAAACTCTAATATCGTTTACATTGCCTATGAAGACCTTGCGAGACAACGAATCTCGAGATGTCGTTTAAATATAGAGAATGGTAAAGTTTATTGAAGTCAAGAATATACAGAATATTTTTGTTATAGAAGTCCAAAATGTGTATAATAAAAAAATACAAAATATTTCATTAATAGCGGTGTAATGAAACATTTTATCTCGTTACGATTTACCAGCGGTACTATTAGTCTTCCAAATATGGGAGCCGTTTCAAATAGACCTACGATTGGTCGAACGAAACTTCCCCACTCGAACGGGAAGCAAGAGGAGAGAGGCGTTGCAAACTTAACAGATCCAAAACTGGTCAGAGCGTGGAACTTAGAAAAATAAATGGGCCCTTTTTTTATCAGTTGTGTACATGTTTATAATAGGATTAGATGTCTAAATATTTACAAATTACCGTCAATGCAGATACATACTTTATTCTAATTCATCTCAGAGAACTAGTTTTCTACTCTGATTTGCTGAAATTATTCACATTTTAACCTTTCTTTTTACATCTTACTAATCAGCACAAATTCAAAAATCATTCATAATTCAAAACTTATTTCACATTGATAATATGACCTTTTTTAGCAATGACATTGATGATTATTAATTTTCTTTTTAGACGGCTCGATACAATTTATAAAACATTTAAAAATTTTATTCACGTATTTCTAATATAATCCCACACTAATATTTTCTTCCCATTTTTCATTCTTCCTTACGAAGCTATCTAACGAAGACACCAGGAAAATTTTCTTCCGGAAGAAGTGCGCATAATCATTCCCAATGCTACAGAACCTCGTCAATTGTCAAGGATAAAATTTGTTAGTGTTTTGTAATATCTAGGAAGTTGGAATTGAGATTTTCGGATGTTTTCGCCGTCCCCATTAGCACCTACTAGTAGTAACATTTTGAAAAGTAATTCTTCAAATTGTGTTTTCATGGAATCTCTATTTTCCTGAACTGACTGCTCGGCTACTTAAACTCTGCTTTTGAATGGGCTATCATTATTGAAAATTCTTCCTTTTAAATCTTTGACATTCACTTCTACCAGTCGCAAGACGTTTTCATTTTCGTCTCTAATGTATTTATAGCAATTTTTCCCTGAATCTCGAAATTTTGGAAACGTTTATCCAGCGCATAGCATCGTCTGGATACCTCACTTACGTGAATGGCAAGTTTTTTCTCAACATCCTTGACCCTCGAGTTCAACGTCGTGATCGTGTCTTCGTGATGCGATTTCATCTCTGCATCTGCAGCCTTTATTTTCTCCGTCATGGATTGTTCGTACGTATGTATACGTAGGTTTACGGCGTCCTCGCTCACCTCTAGCCCAGCAGTAATCGCTGCTTCACTTGCCTCTACTTGTGTAAATTTATCTGCAAATAAAATGTTAAAAGTTACAGAAGTAAAAGTTTTATTTATCTGCGATTGGTTAAAATTTAATAACACCGCCAAGACACCGAAATCTAGTTTTTTAAAAGCGAATTTTGCTGAAAAATAAAACCTCTTGCAAGGATCTCTACTGATTTCTCCTCTGAAAGATTTGAACTGTAGGTGTGTTTTGTCATTTCAGCGAATGTAGCTCACAATTTTGAGCATCACATGCATAACATATGGATATTGAAAATATTTAGATATGTTCTCTGTGAATAATAAAGTGGGCAGGGTGGAATTCAGGGTGTGAAGTGTCAGCATTTAAAATCCCCATGAAGCCTTGGTTTTTACCTTTCACATACGGCCCACCAACGTTAGCAATACTGACAATCTTTTCAGTAGACTCTGAATATTTCACTAAAACACCGTCTAGGGCTTCTTTAATTTCACAACCTCGAGTAGTATCCTTCGATGTAACAAGATCTAAAGAGTTCTTCCACCACCTCCAAGTCATATGATACATATCTTACAAATAAGGCAAGTTGCGGTTTATCTTGGATATCTGTAGATTCGTCCAAAGCCGGGCTCATTGCTGAGCAGTCACTAGTATATATTGCAAGATACAATATCACCACTAATATCACAAACTCGCCTCTATTGTGTGCCTAGTAGCGGGCATTTAGTCAACCAGTTTTTGTTGTTTCTTAATTTTGGAGTCTAAAATAGAAACAACATGTGCTGTATTGTTTTTTACAAACTCTATGTAAGCTTTCTTTAATTTTGTAATATTGAAAGTCAAGACGAAGCAACCTTCCGTTGTTAAATCTGCTTCCCTGGTAAAAGTGGTCATAACCCTACTCTGCCAATGAAGTTATTTCTCATTCGCTGCCGTTGTGACACTCGTCCCCACCCCTAGCCGAGCACATCTTCATCTTCATGTAACCTCACGCGCAGCGCGTCGAACCAGCATTGTTTCTGTCACATATTCCTCAATGTATTTAAATGTTACTTCGTCTTCTATATATCTTCCCCTGTTCTTCATGATGAATATTTCCTTTTTCTTGATTTTTGCTATCCGTCTTCATCATTCCTCTCTTTTGTTATACAATCAAATAAAACATGTATCTCCGCATAAAAACAGCACTTCCAAAAGTAAGTATAGCATATTTTGAAATTTACTTCTTTTGGAGATACGCTTTCATTGTCCCATGTCCTGCCAAATTTCTCATGTTGATCTATTAGACCTGAGCTATTTTATATTTCTATGCGAATAAGTTATCTTCTTTAAAATCTATGTAGGTTACGTCCCACTTTTCCCTATTCTCATCTTAACTTGTCAACACATTTAATTACTGCTTATCCTCTCCTTCCATCCAGAATATTTATTAGTAATTCGTTCTCTGTCAGTTTATATTTCTTCTCTACTGCGTACATTATCATTTGTCTACTTCTAAGTCCATCGGTAACATTCCCATGATTACTTGAGATGTTTTAGTTGCTGTGCTCCGATAGCATACATTCCATGACACTATACATAATCTACGTGCGCTACTTAATTTCCTTTCACTGTGAATTCATTTAGATTTTTATGGCACACACTAGTGCAATAAATAGAATATGTAACATTGGTATAGTTGTAGTAACATCATTTATATAGTTGTTCCACATCATTTCTTTTCACATTATACTTATTCAATCCAATTCTTTACAATTTCTTTTTTCCCCTTCATATATTGTTTTTTGTGAATTTTAATTTTGCATCAACTGTTACTCCTAGGTATTTTACTTCTTCTGCAATTTTTGATCTGCAATCTGAAACTTTGATAATTGGATTTCTCCGACTTACACCCCTGTTTCATTTACAAAACTATTGCACATGTCTTTTCTTGGGATATTTCTAAATTTCGATCATTACATAATCTAATAAATGTCACCAGCAAATTGGTACCCTAATCATCTAGTTCCTTTCTTGAATTTCCCTCAACAGTGAGTACTGTGTAATATGCATATTATGTTAATATGCATATATATGTTAAAGCTCAATTTTTATTTCCATTAATTTCATTTAGAATTTTATTTAAGACTGTTACAATGTAGGGGGCCAGACTCCCCTGTGGTCAACCTCCTTCCATTCGCTTGATTATTCTTTCAAATCCCTTTTTCAACATGTCTGTCTTACAAATCGGATTTTATTATTCTTAATGAGTCCTCGTTCTCTTATGCTTTATAATTCTTTTATCAATACACTCCACTTCACGTTATCAAAAGTATTTTTGTAATCTATCATTATTTTTTCTCTATTATTTATTCGCAGCATTAATTCATTTACCGCTTCCTCAGTCCTTCCCGCGAGTAAATCCACATTGATATTTATCTGTGCATTACCGCTTCCTCTATTAGATTATCAAATCTATTTCCCAGGACGTAATAAGAAAAAATTGGTCTGTAAGATCTTGCTTTGCCTTTCTCGGTTCCGTCCTTTTAATAATAATTCCACATCAGATACCTTCCACGGTCGGGGAAGTATCTACACTGAAAACATTGTGAATATATCCTCTACAATTCTTCAATATAGATATCTTTCATATTTTTAATCACTTTTGTAGTTTCGATCAAAACCTGGGTTCTTAACTTTATTAGTTGTCCTATTTTATCTGAGTGAACTCATAACTTCCTTCTTCAACAAATCATATATTATATCATCGTTTCTCTTCGTGCACCAAGCATTTCTTCCATCATCACTTCTCCTGCATCCCTCCATCCGCTCGTAAACTCGTGTCCTGATTTAACGTTATTCGTCGTCTTTTATTATCGTATCTCTTCTCAAGATATGAGGCAATCCCCATATATTTTCCTTTATACTTCTCTCAATAAATTCATTTCAGGTTGCTCTTCCCTTTTTCCGTATTTTGTATTTATATTTTTTTCTTTGTCATATTCTCGTCACTCTCTGTCCCACTTTTCTCAACCAGTTGCCCAACACTTTTATCTTCTTTTTGAATTATCTTCTTATTCATGATATGAATCTCCTTATCAAGCTTTATAGTCACTAGATATCGTCCTGTCTATCATCCAGTAGTGTACCTCCGTTGTTTTTGTTTGTGTCGTCATTGTCAAATCGATGATCGTCCATTATTTGTTTGAAATGTAGCCTCACCAAATTCACAAATCGTATTTAAAAATTATTTTTTCCGATATTTTACCCCTCTCATTAGTAATTGTGTCATCCCGTAATTTGGATCTCCCACTAAAACGTCTCCCATAAATTTGTCCTCATATTTTCTTATACGTTTTCCCACTCTCTTTCTTTCTTTCTTGAATGGAAACCATCTTGTATTTATCACGATCACTCGATGAACAAACACGGAGTATTTTGAGATTGTTTCCCTTGAGATACTGCGGGTCACCGTCACTACTGCGCCTTGTTATCGGACGAGGAAAATTGTTGAATAATCTCTGAGGTTAGGTCGCATTCTTAAGTGCGCAGTTCAACTATAATCTTGAGGAGAAAGTGGTTGCGGATATACTTATCCCTAGTCGCCGTTGGGCTGTCGGTACGCACCCGCTGAAACTACCTGCAGTAGATGCTACCTACTTCCAAGCCCGGATCGCTCAAAGGACGTCCTCACAGGGCGAAGCCGGGCGGGCATCAGTTTTGCATCCTCTGGGTCAGGTATAAGGGTATTACACGCTGAAACACTCGAACAACGAGACATAGACCGAGAGCTCATAACACAAAACATCTCCATGATACGTACATTGTTGCGATTGTAACTCTATACTGAGTACCACGCTTGTATTGTAATATGGGAAGTTAGAACGTTGAATCACTTAATGCTCACATGAAACGCGACATTCAAAATTTAAAAAAATCAAGTTAAATTCCATGATTAGTAAATGAATTTCATTCGCCAGATATGAAAGATTAAGCCAAAAATCCTACAGAAGCACATTCTTATTTGTCTAGGACTTCAAGATATCTCCGTAAATTATAATCAATTTCGACAGAAAAAACTGACAAAGTTTACACGATTCATGCATAAATGAATGAAAGGTTTTCTCGTTTTACTACGTCCACCACGTAATCCACGTACCTTCGGAAATTTTAATTATTAAGACATAATTTTCACGCCCAATAGTGGATATAAATTTTCTCTGTTTGCTCTAAAAAAATAATGCTAATAAAAATGTCCAAAAAGAGAAAACAGCCTGGTTTTCAAAAATGTTTTAGAAATGACAATGGTATTAGTTAATAGAGTAAGTTAACTAAGTAGCCAATTTTCAATTAACCGGAGTGTTATACTCACGGTAAATTGGGAAGCACAGAATTATGTCTCTCTGGAATGTGCTTCCCACTTCTTGTGTGTTTAGCAATGTTATGTTGTATATGATATTTTTCTGCCCTACATTGACACACTAGATGCAGTTATACGGAAAATGTGTTTTGCATTTTGTCACGGTGTGTGGAGTTTTTCTGAGTGTTATGTATACGTTTATGAATTAAATATATAATGAATATATGTATGAACGATTTCTCCAAAACACATACGTGAGAATGAAGCAGACTTATATAAATTAACCCATCGACAAATTGAATACAATTTTTTGTGAAGTATTACATTTTAGAAGCATTTAATTATATATATTAGGAAATTTGAGTGGAAACACGTTTGAGCATGGTTTTTGTGTATCCAAAAACAATTTGTTTGGAAAACAGCGATTCCATGAAAACTTTTCATTTGTACTGCGTTTTGAGTCGTTGGTCAGAATTGTTTACGTGTTCCTTTTCCTGCTATTTGTATGAAAGTAAGTTTATTTTCCCCCATTCGGTCTCGCGTATTTCTTTACTGCTGTTTGGCAATAAGCTATTGCGCAAAGTTTTTTCTTACAATTGGGGTGCTATAATATTCAGAAAGGTATGCAATTTATGGTGAAGTACCGTACATTTCATATCTGATAATTTATGTTATCCGAATATATGTTGGAACGTAATAAGGAAGAATATAAATATTTACTGTCATAAATTTGTAAAGTAAGTACTTACGTCATTGTTGTTACGTATTATGTCAAATGTTATTGATTTGAGAACGTATTTGTTGGTTCTAGTTCGTAATTTATTGATAGACTTCAAAGTAAATAAAGTCCTTCATCTTCTGTATAGTTCATAAGTTTCATTACTTAAAGGATAAATAAGAATATTGTATATAAAATATTGAAACTAACTTTATTGTCTTGAAAAAATTACTTCATTCTAGAGCTCTTCTATACATAAGTATGTTTTCTTAGAAATGAATTTGTAACTCATACAAAAGTATTACATTTTGTAGTGTTAATATTACAGGTAACACTTAAGACATGAAATTTGTAAAATTATAAAAAATAATGGATTATGGTGTGTTTGGAGAAAGTTCATGAATTAATTTAGATTCATGAAGAAAACACATCAAGTTCTGCAAAGTAGTTTTCGTTCATTTCATTGTTTTAAAGCATTATTTACGAGGAATTAAATTTTGTATACAATTGTTTCTATAATTGGACTAATTCGTTGAGTTCAAACATTGAGTAAGAAACTTCGATAGGTGTAACTAAATATTGTTAAGAAATATTCCGACATTATATTAACGGTCCCTTGCTTCCAGAGATTAACTTAACATGATTCGGAGAACATTGAGCTATACTGTTTATAACGTCTTTTGGGGGAATGAATTCTTAAAATAAGTACGTATAAAAATATGTATGAAAAAATTCGAAAAGAAAGAGCGGGTGAAAGTCGGTCTATTGCTAAAACTACATGCTATTTTCCTTCAGCATAGTAGAAAATCATTCAATATTCTCATTTCATAAAAAATTTCCAGCCCACTTCCCAGTCCTGTCTTCATCATTAGCTGAATCCAACGTCAAATAAACTACATAAGAAGTGTCAAATTATTGTATTGCATAATTAAAGATATGAATTAAATAACTTATATTAAATAAAAGACGAAGAGCACCATTGACGTTACTGTTTAATGGATATTTATTTGGTTCATTTATTACAAAGAAAGATATATTTTGAAATAACTTTATAACTTGGCATACAATATTATAGTTATGCTCAGCACGTACATTTTTTCTCTCTCCTTGAAATATGCATAGCTAGCTGTACAGTAGCACGAAACTTCAACAGAACAGAGGTGCCAAAGGTTTGAAACCATCAAGATGATTCAGTTCTAACGTGAATGAAAATTTACATCTGAAAATTAGAATAACATTTCGTGCTATTACATTTTTCCGTATTACAGTATCTGAAAGTAACAAATTTATCGCTATCACAAAAGCAATAAAATAAGAGGCATAGATAAAATTTTCCACCAAAACTTCTCAATCCTAAACAATAAGCAACGTCACGGTTCTCAGAATCAGTTCAAAGGAATGTTTTGGTATTCTGAAGAAAAATTACATCGCAAAAATTATCAGCAAATACATTTAAAACAACTTGATACATTTCATCGCAAAAAAGCATTGTCACTGAACTACAATTCTTCCCGGCAAGCTGCGTACTGGGTCAACACCACCTAAATCACAAAACCTTAGTGCTGGCTTTTTTCCGCAGGTAGGTCATTCGAACGCGAAGATCACTGTCAGTGTGTTAAATTAATTGTAGTCTTATATCGCAAACTAAAATTAATCACATAATATTACAAAGATAGCCTTTCTAGATTTATTGTAAAATTGGTGTCTTATTTTTTATTCCTTTAACAACACTCTTTAAATTGCATTTTAAAAAACGAGAGAAAATTTAAAATTGAAGCTTCTATTCACATAATTTGTCGAGAAATATCTCACTAAAAACGGTCGTGTCAGATATAATTAGTCACGTCAGATATGCATGCCTTCTAGGGCATTTAAAGCATTGTCTATTTCATGAATTCGATCCACCCTTCTTGGTAATTGTACTTGTATCGATTGGTGAAATGCAAATTATAGAACGTTTTCATCTACACAAACACTCTACACAGTATTTAAATATTGGAGAAGGTCTAACTCCAAATTTGCCTGCTACAATCATGGAAGTTTCGAGACAATGGTAAATTTGGCACAAATTGTTATTTACTTAACACACAGTCGGTAAGCGCATAAGCGCGCTAAGCTCAAGGTCCCGAGTTTGAATCTCGATTGAGTCTCCCATTTTCATTCAACATAACATAATTAATCTGTTACCTGGCGGTGATGTTCACCGCAATCTAAGAGATTTATATACACAATTATTCCAATGACTTGATTACGAATTTCAAATCTTTCCTTTTCTTGATAGTTAAATTATGTCAAATTCTCTCTCGTAACTGTCGATTTTTGCAAATAATTAGTCTTTCCTCGATTCTCTCTCGCACAAAAACATTAGCAAGTTAGGTGGAACACCAGGTATTTTCGTAGGAATGGAATCTTATGAAAGACATGGAACCTTCAAAGGAGATTAAATTATTTCGCCAGTTTCTTCTATAAACATACGTTTCATTTTCTGTATCACCGGGATGAAAATGAAGATCACAGACCTGTAGAAGTAGAACATGTGATAGAAATCTTAAACAAAATAAAATAATTTTTAAGTATATTAAATATAAGAAATGAACTCGGTTTTACGAGTCAAGTAGCTGGTATAATTAAAACTGAATTATAAACATATACTGTTTACCTTGGAATATTTGTTCGGGACGAAATCATTACGTCTTATTGCCACTACCCTTTTCTGGTTCAATTTATGATATTTTGGAAAAAGGAAAAGACATATACTCGAGTGTTATGTTTGTGATTTCCACGTTTCCACACCCAGAGGCACGTTGCACTTATAGACCATGTGGAACATTGAAATATATGTTCTGATGATTATGAAATTTAAGAACACAACTCTAACAAACGTCTATAAAGTATTAAACAACACGCATTTCTCATCACAATACTTAATACGTAAAGCCTACTTCGTTCGCCATATTACAACATTCTTATATCAGTACGAAGGCTTTGTAATTCAGGTGGTGTTTGCTGAGCTCGGTCCATAGTTTTGGCCTGCCACTTACTGGCCATTTCGCGAAGTTACTACTAATGTCGACACAAAAAGATGCAGAGGTTAATTACCTTTCTGTTCGTCGCGACCGAGACGACAGACCGAGCGACCGACGCGACAGAAATATTTGCTTGTTTTCCTAGCGGCTAATCACCATTGTATAAATTAAATCAAATACATTGTGGCCGAGTCGGTGTTTAAAATGAAGAATATTACTTTTTTTTCAATAAAAATTACTCAGTAAATGAATTTTATCTATTCCATACCGTACCAGAATTTGTCAATATTATTGTCACATATATTCTAAGGAGACGTGACTTATTAGAAAACCTAAAAACTGATTAAAAAATAAATGAGAGGTATTATACATAATTTTTATTATTGTGATCGATCATTATAATTCCATCTCTATTTCCCCATTTGGTAAAATAATAAGGCGGTCCTCACTGACTACTGTGAGAAAACTATGCCCATTGCACCGGATTTTATGTCCACAACATGTTTTTTTTTGTATTTCTCCTTCATGTCTACTCTGAAGGTAAGAGGTTATCTTATAAGTGCAAAAGATAAATATGGGAGCGTATAAACTGAAAGGTATATAATAGAACATACTATTTCTTATTTCATTCAAAACATTTTTCTTTCTAGAGACTGTGAAAATAGCTTACAATGAAGCCTTAACGAAAGATAAATATAAAAAACCGTACGAAACTAAAGGAATCTAAAGAAATATTTACCTGCTTTATATGTATTCTTTTTCTTTCCAGAGACTGGGAAAAATAGAATAACCTTAACATTTGTGGTTGATTCAACTGGTTCCATGACAGATGAAATAAACCAGGTAAAAGTCGCTATGCAAGATATATTCGACTACTTGAAAACTAATCGAGCTGATGAGATAGAAAACTATGCGTTAGTTGAATTTAACGATCCAGGTATACATTTGTTTGTTATAACATATTTTTAATTTTTTCCAAAAGATTTGCTGGAAAACCAACCATTTTATTATATTTAATTTCAGATGCAAAACTGATGATTATTACTAGTAATGCATCAGAATATAGAAGAATACTTGGAACCATCAAAGTAAATGGAGGAGGAGATTGTGCAGAAATGAGTCTGAAAGGTCTGAAAATAGCACTAGAAAGCAGTTTGCCTTACTCTTATATTTTCGCCTTCACTGATGCTAGTGCTAAAGATTATTCTAGAAAGGAGGAAATTGAAAATATAATCCAACGCAAGAAAAGTAAGGTATCTATTAAAAGCGCTTTTTATTTTTTATTTTTTACACTACTCATGATCAATCTACATTTTCTACAGTCCTCATGTCGACTTTGTTCATGGAGAACCACGTCAAAGCCAATCTGATCAAGCCATGGGAGTAGGAGATGGCTAGCTATCAGGATTTTAATTAGATTTTTAGAAGTGGAATTACTTCACGCGTTGTTCACTATGCGTTAATTGATTTATTAATATTAAAGTTTCATATTATATATATATATATATATATATATATATATATATATATATATATATATATATATATATATANTCAGATTGTTTTTGTGTTGACTGGAAAATGCAGTTCAGAAGAATCGCAGCCAGATTATCAAGTATACCATACAATAGCAAGAATATCAAATGGACATGTATTTAACTTACATAAGAACGAAGTCCACAAGGTCTCATCATTTAAAAATTAATTGAAGGACAATTAAGGAGACAACTAATTTTTATATATGTTTTTGTTTATTGTTTTAGGTTCTAGAATTTATAAAGCTTGACACAGGACGAAAGGATGTTGTGAATTCCGGCAGCATTCCAAGCGGTATTACATCACTTCCTGTTCCTGTAGATGTATCCATGACAGAGTTTACCGTAACAGTCACAGGGCAAAGACCAAAAATAAATTTAAAAAATCCAGACGGAGAGATAACACCGGGCAGAAAAAATTTAGATCTAGAATCTGCTGTATCTAAAACAGTTAAAGATCCTAAACCAGGAATTTGGACTGCAGATGTGGGAGCTCGTTCACCAGGCCAGTTCGTCATTACAGCAGAAACTAGTTTCAATTTTAAATATGGGTTTTCATTGAAACCAACAGAAGAGATATCGGATACTTCCCCTCGTCCTCTAGCTGGTACGAAACAAGTAATTAATGTACTGATATTCAATTTGTTGAAACTTGTGTCCATTGTATGATGTTTCTTACGAAAAAAATGAGGATACCATTTTCGTAGGGTACAGACTTTCTACGGTAGTGTGGTTGACTTCGAGCCATGATAAAAAATACTCAGATATCATTAGGTCGGTGTATGTTCTGTTTACACGCAAGATCTCTGACGTATGGATATTAATATTTGATCGTTACAATAATAAGATCATTGACTCATATTAAGCTCTGGTTCTCAGTTGGACCATATGATCTTTGATTGGTTCCCGGGGAGTAGTTTTGAAATCATTGGTTCAAATTTTAGCTGTTACGAGTCAATATATTTCTATTTACTGTAGATATTATAGGAAGGATGAGAAACTAAAGTCGCACCCCTCAAACCACAATTACTCCATTTTCCCTTATTAGGATTACCTGTATAAAATTTTCGGATTGCTTGATTAATTAATTATCCTAATCATCGGTAAATGTCCAACATTTTTATTAGTTGTTTGTGTATTCCCATGATGATTGCTTAAAAACTGATATACAATATGCTAAGCGATTGAAATATTTTTGATATAATAATCCTGAAACGCGGGAAGTTGCTCATACCTCGTCATCCAAATCAGCTTTCGGGTTTACTCAGCCTGTTAGTCAAATGAGTTGACAATACAATCAATACGCCATAGTGTTCGTTCGAGTTCTTTTGTTCAGATTTACCTCCATGGTGTTACTTTTCATGTCTTAGGGCCCGTAGAATTCTTTTAGGTTTCTTAGGCATCAGAGGCAGTAATTGTTCAAAGGAAACGCTGTAAAGAGCATTAACAATGAATTCCTATACGAACGTTAGGGGTGGGAAATACGCACGGAAAAAGTCTCCGTAGTATGAAACAACGGGATGTTCTATCTCATTTCCACCATTTCTTTCTTCGATTTATTGTTGCCTCACTTTAAAAACATCAGTTCAGAAAATTAATGCAGTATAGAAAATGACACTTATATTGATCTTGAGACCTCATCTTCATAATCAAACACTACGGGGTCCTTGTGTATATCTCCTCATTTTAGTACGCGTGAAGGTTGGCACGTCACTACCTTTTCTCTTAATTTTTCATTTCATTGTTTCTTCCTCTCTCCATTAAACTCCCCCTCAAAACCGATACAAGTCGAACTCAGAACCATCGTCGATGAACAAAATTCCTCCCTTTACATGATGTTTCTTAAATTGGTTTTGTTTTGTAAACAGCGTGTTCTTCCTCTGGGACCCGAGTTGACGTCGTCATTGGGATCTTTTAGTCAGTTGATTCGTTTCTTGTTTTTCGATGTCATCTGTTGACATTCCTTTCCTAAGTGTGATTAGTGTATTAGCGATTACAATCCGATTACTATGATCCCCTCCACAAACAGAATACTACTTCACATACTTTGTTATTCTTGTTCTCCTAAACTGAATTTCAAGGTTATTTTATTCCTTTTATAATACATGAAATTCTTCCCTTCATATTTCTGGATATTAAGCGTGCCAAATTATATTGAGACGAGTCGTGGAAGATAATTTCTTTTTGGTATTCACAGTGAGTTAACGACGGAAATATGTTCAATATTGTATGCCATTAAATTATTAATCTATGACGACCAAAGCTTGCATCGCTTTGTGAAGGATGAATTTTACCTCGTAACAATGTGTTCTGCGGAATAAGGCACAGTTAATGTTACGAATAAATTAGCACTCTTTACTTCTTCATGAATATACGGTACTTATTAAAATATGTTGATTCGTACCAGTGATCAAATGTATATTTCTCCTAATGTAGAATTAACTTATTTCGATATTAGTAGTTCGAAAGAACGTCGCCTCTCTTACAATTTTCTCCAGTTTCGTTAAGTTTTTGTAATCATTCGTTAAGATTTCTCATTCAAGATTTATGCGACTGATTGCATCCAGTTCATATCTTTTATCAATTTTGTAGCTCCAGTACTTCTCTTAATTCATTGAAAATTTTAAACTCGCAAGCAGTCAAGAATGAATACATTCAACTCTCAACTTGGTGGTCAGATTGTCAGACCACAAACCTATGTTTTTTCCTGGTTTTCTTCTAAAGTAATTAACATCGAAATATTTCCTAAAGTCAAGAACGTAGAATTTGGCCACGACACATTTTTATCATTTGAATTTTCTATTACATACCCAAGCAGTTAACCGCACCCTTCTTGTCTCTGATGCATGTTCTTATGTGCTAAAACTGTAGAGGTTTCTCTAAGCATTCTTTGTCATTACAATTCCCCTTTCTGTAAGTCTTCTCTCAATATTTCCATTGTGACTTGTAAATTCATAACTGGCCGAAAAAATGTTGAATCTTGTCCTAATTGTGCTACATGCTTACAAATTGTAATATATTCTCTTATATTAGGACATGTCAAGTTCCCATTCTATATATGATCGTCTCCTGATATGTTACCTGCGTCCATGTTGAGTTCTTTAACTTCAAGTACCGCGCCATTTATTATTTGGCGACCAACGAATAATTATTTTATAATTTTCGAATAAATATTCATTGTTCTAGCCGCGCTCACAAACGTATTTTGTGATAGAATTAATTTTTACTTTATCTGGACGGATGTGAATACCTTATTGCTTTATTGCATTTATTTTCAGCGAGTGATTCTCTGTCTACATTATTTTCTCTACTTTTTCTTTGTACTCAATAATGGGAGAAAATCATGAGTGATTCCATTGTCAAGGGATATAAGTAGAAGAGTTGAATTAAGAATGTATACATGAGAATATGAGGCAAATTTAAAAATAAAATTTGTGTATTCAGAAATCAAAAACATACTCTCCTTTATACCCAATAAAATATAGTTAACTATAACACCAAGGGACTAGGCATTTTCATTGTTATAGAGAAAAACCGCTATATACTAAGAAACCGAAAACTGATGTAACACGCTTAAAAATAAATCAAGAATAAACTCACGCAACAAATATTTATTATATAAAATGTTACAATTCTTTATTTACATTAAATTTAAAAAAAACGTTTTAAGTACTTTCTGCTGCATCTACAGATTTTCCCCCTTTTACATATTACATTATTTTCTTTTCTATTAACATTAATTGAAAAAGTCCGTCATCCTATTTTGCTTGCTTTTCCCTTTCCAAAGCACTGACCTAACTTTGTTCTGAACTGAATCGACTTAAGCTTGAACGACTGAAATCGTTATAAGAGAGAGTCAATATGGAGAAGTAATAGTACATTATTATGGCAAACCAAAGAATCCTTGTTCATTTTATAAAAAGAGACTACTGTATTATCAAATATAAACTGAATAAACTTTATATGCACATATCATGTAAATTATTTTCTGATGTGACTTTATTTTTCTAGGAATAAAAAGTGAACTTTTGATTAAATTATTAAACAATACTAGTCCCGTACAACTCGCTGAAGTGAAAGTGAAAGATGACAAAGGTATTCATTTGATTACAATAAAACTGCATCCATTAAGGAATCGGACTGGAATATATAAAGGAGACGCATTTCTTCCTCCTAATTCTACCTTTCTCCTAGAGGTATGCGAATCTAGTAAACATAATTATAATTTGATAATAATTAAATGGCCTCTTTTCATCATTGTTCACTAGAATTAGAATTTTCAATTTATTTTAAAAGTTACATTAAAAACAAGGAACATTATTGAATGACAATTTTGCTAGAAGTATGTGTTTCAAATACATTTCGTTCTCGACATTAATTGGTAAATATTTGTAGAGTTTAATTTATGTATTTTAAAAATTTGTAAATTACTTTAATGCTTTCTTTCTTTTTTTCTTCAAACAAACAAGTACTCGAAAAAAATGCCCATATTACATCGTAAAGGCACGTTTACACTTGTATGCGTGTATGAGCGACTTGTATGAGATAAACAACTTCCCAACTTTTCGAAGGTTCGCGATTTTTACGAGCTCAGACATTTCTACCTCATACATACGGCAGCGTTTACATTTCGCGATTTGTATCAGGAAACTCTCGGTATATCGCGAGGGGAGAACACAAACTGATATATTAATCTACTAAAGAAATAAGCTAATCTAAACTTAACTAGTTCATGTAATGTGCACTACTCGAAGTTAAGATTACAGGAGTCAATAAACTATGAGAAACACATATGACAACAATTATATAACCCACAAACACAGCTAAAATTGTAAATAACAGCTATAGATTGTAAACAAACATTGCGGAGCGCGTACTGGTTCTGCGCTTGCGACTTGCATGAGCAACATGAATATACAAAATGTTTCGGGATTTGTCTGAGGACCTATCGCACGATATGTCAAAGAGTAACTATATGGCACTAGCTCACACAAATTGACATGTCTCATACATGTAAACAAGTGTAAACGTACCTTTATAAATACTATTTTAAATTTAACATGAATGTCAAAGTCCATTTCAAAACAGTTCATTTCAAAACATGGAAGTCCATTTCAAAACAGTATAGAAAATTACATTACATACTTTTGAAATTTCAGAACACTGTACATCATGTAACATACATGTGCATGAAATTTCAGAACTTTGTAAATTACGGTGACCTCACACTTGCAAGTGATTGTTCTGCGAGCGGCTTGCCACCTGTGAAATTGTTTTTGTACACTAACCTGTCAAGCGCTAGCGTAGCACGTGGATGATACTTTACTTGCTGCAAGTTCTATGGTTGTGTAAACATTCGGTTCAAGTACCCATAAATCCTTGCAAGAGTACTTGCACTGTTAGAAGCGCATTTCTATTGCGTGAAAGGACTTACGAGGACTTGAGGTACTCAGACGTAGCAGTGCTGGGGTCGCCGCGACCCGTTCTCTTGGCTTGGAACGTTGTTTAGTCACCTGTCGTAAGCAATCGAGTTCTCGTATACTTAGAAATCTCTTAGATTACGGTGAACCTCACCGTCAGGTAACAGAACCAGAAATGGAAAATAATACCCAAATCAAGTACTTCCTAAGGGAGTCGCCTCAGATGAGGAATCTAGTCTCTACGAGACCACCTCAGAGGTCTTTGGGTTTCACAAGTTGAATGAGAATGGTAGACGGGCCCGAGAGGCGAACGGGATGGCGCAGTTGGTAGGCGCATGAGCGCGTAGAGCTCAAGGTCCCGGGTTCGAATCCCGGTCCCGTCTCCCATTTTCATTCGACGTAACATGATTAATCTCGTATACTTATATATAACACGAGAAAATATATTATTTTATAGATGTACTTTTGAAACCATTCGTAAGGGTACGATTATGTTGGAACGACGATCAGCGATAAAAGGAGAGATATGAGCAACGCGACGCTAACCATCAAGTGATGACTGTATATGAGGGCGATTATGTCGGCACTGCGACCAACGGTGCTACTAATAATAGAAGCAGCGAAACCCTTTATGTATGTTCTCCTATCGAATCCAGGGTCGTCATTGTTGTTGCGACTTCGAGATATTATTACATTTTCTAAGATAGACTTGGAGTAGTAAGATGCATCCATCAAAGAGTCGCGTTGTGGGACAGAAAGGAATAAAACCACAACAGACGATGTGACCATGTAAATGAATTCAACGAGTAAATTTTGTGAGGTCATGTTGAACGATCAGTTGAACGCAGGCTGAGAGGCTTTGAGCATCCGCGCATGCGTGAAAGTTCAATTTAACATATTCCACACTTTTTTGTAATACACATTCAAGTAAGAATACTTTTAAATTCCCATTTTTTTTTAGAATTGGTTACTCTATATTAATTGAGATGAGAACAAACTGTGTCTTATAACTGTTAACAAATACAGAAATATTACGGTTTACTACTCAAATAGTTCTTGTTTTGAAGTTCGTTCGACCTACGAATAACTACACTTGGGTCAAGTTGTTGGTAAACCTAACCAACCGGCCTACGTACTACCAATAGCCCTACCACCCACCTCGTACCTCATATTGCCCCATGTAGATAAGCTTCAATAGCACGCTACGTTTCGCATTTACAACTCCATAAATATGAGTGTGCCCCATTCAACTCTCCAATCATAAATCATTTCAAAAAGCTCATAGAGCTAAACCCTACATTGCACTACAAATATAAGAACAAAAAAAACGCTTCAAAACGAAATCACAATATATTATAAATTATCAAACCTATTTAAAAGATCAATCGATTTTAAAATATTTATTCTCACAACATTATTTAGTACACTCCTCAACATCACACCTGCACATACACACAAATTTACATATACACATGCTTCCTCGTCACTGATTCACTCCGGATTCAATTTCCGGCGAACCCAGAAAAAATTGTAACTTTTCACCACAAAGAGAATCTGCCTTTGGTGGTACCGATGTTTCGTGTGTGGTAAGAAGTAGAATCCTTCTAAAGTCCTCAAAAGTCCTAAACGTGCAACCAAAGACGCTGAAAGCACAAAAAGTAACTTCCAGCAGCAATTTCTCAGCCCTTGCCCGTTTCAACTCTCTGTAAGGAGTTGTCATAAAGTGGGCAGCGCGCGCACGAGCGTCGAACTGCAGATGACAGCGGTGTTGGCAGAGGGTAAACACAGAGGAAATACGCTATATAATGAGAGGTAGCGGGAGTAGAAGGGGGGAATCACTGGACGACGGCAGACGGGAATACATCGTACTCCTAATCCTTTCCCCTTCCATAGCCAGGGGTCTGAAGGATGCTCGGCTGCAATTACTAGATTCCTTCCACTCTTATTAGCCAGGGGCCTGAAGGATGCTCGACTGTGATCACTAGATTTCTCCCACACTTTATCGCCAGGGGCCTGGAGGAGGCTCGGTTTTGATCCCCCCCTTAAAGAATCCTTCCCATGCTGCGCTTGATGTCCGTCCGCCGAGAGCTACAGCTCTCGTAGCATACCTGCCACTGCTGCCTCAACTGCTTGCGTGACAATATGTAAGTTCAACAACGGTATTAAAGTAATTGCCATGACTGGCTTCTTCAACTACTTGAGTCTCCCTCTCCTCCTTATCGCTAGGCCACTAAGATAATTAGAACAAGACATGTTAATGATCTCCAAACACTTCACGACAACTGGCGTCATGTGGTGCTCTAATGAAACATTGAATTCAGACAGATCAGAATGAGCTCGCAGCAAAGAAAGAAGTTCTTGCAGCACTTTAGCAACATCTGGAGACGTCTGTTTTGACACACGCTGCAATTACGTCGATGCGTGCCGCTTACGGTGTCACACAGACAACCTTGTACGCCTTCCTACCGACCTAACGAAAAAGGCGCCATCTCTGAGTAACATCCATATCGGCTGGGTTAATTGTCGAATCAGTGAGAAGACGTCTGTCGTGAGGTGTTACAGCTGTCTGGGCATCGGTCTCATTGCTAAAAAATGTACTAGAGAGGATAAAAGCAATGTTATAAATGTTGAGAGCAAAGACAATTGGGGCAAGGTGTGCTCTGAAAGTCCATCCTGCGTGCACTGCTAAAGGAATGACCCTTCATTCAATAGCGGGTATCTCAGTAGAATAGTCATAACATGGCAAGTCAACACCCAGAGCGATATCTATACCCATAGCGATCACCACGCCATCTTTTTCGCAGTCAACCATCGCCTGCCCAGTCTCAGAGCAGTTGCAGGAGAGCAAGGTGGAAGGCAAACAAATTTGATAAGGATATTTTCGATTTCATTATGTATGAAGAGATAGTACGAACAGAATCAGCGTTGAACATGACACACGCGGAATTCATGTCATTCATCTGTATTTTTGAGACTGTGTCGATGCCGAAATCGAAGAACTCTCAGAGACCTCCAGTTTTGACGATCCATCCTCCTATTACCTTACATGTTTGCTTGATACAGCTGATAAAGTGTTAGAAAGGATTATCATTAATCGACTACTGCAATTCACAAAGGAGTCAAACGAATAACTGGAGAATCGGTTTGGATTTAGAAAGTATCGTTCAACAGTGGACACCATCACGGGAGTAGTCAGCATGACTGAGAATGCTATCCATGAGAAGAGGTGGAATAGGAGTAGTTAGCTCTACTATGCCATCGGAACCCTGGATGTCAAGAATGCTTTCAACTCATCAAGATGGAACTGCATAATGGAAGCACTAAAAACCATGGGAATCCCATTGTTCAATAGACGAGTACTTCTTCAGAGACAGAGGAGGGACCAATATCTGGTTACAGATATTGCGTCACCGAGAGTGTGTCACAAGAATTAGTGCTAGATTCTATCCTGTGGAACGTCATGTACTATGCCATCCTTACGCCGACGCTGCATAAATGTGCGATCGTAATTGGCTTCTCGGATGAGGCTGCAGTGGTTGTCGCTGCCAAGCTCCTGCAGGAAGTGAAATCCATAATTGATGAGACTGTTGCATTTCTTCGTGGATGGCTTTCCTCTGTTGGTCTAAACTCACAGACCGAAGTGGTTCTCGTCAGTAGTCGAAAGGTTTTCAAATCCATCACTTAGTATTTGAGATTCAAATATTCGTTTCCAACCCTCAGAGAGATATCTTGGCGTACTGATTAACTCGAGACCGAAATTCAAGGTACACCTACTGTGTGAGTAGGAAAGTCGCTAACAATGTGACCACCCTTTCACGTATAATGTCGAACCACGGTGGTCTAAGACAAAATTGGAGGACTGTCGTTGTGTCTTGGACCATGTAAATCCTTCAATACGGGTTGATACAGATAACATCGACAGCTGCAAACGAGTAATGGTCTCAAACTTGGAGGAATGCACTGAGTTGCAGACGCTTTCCTTACGGTATCCTACGAAGCAGTTTGTGTGATATCTGGTACGACTCCCATCGAACTGCTGGTGGATGAGCGGAAGAGAATCTACAGGAGACGACGCATGGACACTCGATGCGATGAGGAGTGTTACTGTAATTGAAAAAATATTCTCATCTATGGTCAAGTAGCAGAAAGGATAGTATGGATTACGGACGGTGGACGCAAAGATTCATCCCAAACCCAAGGGAGCAGGCCAGCAGACATGGTGAAGCCATTGCCAGTTATCACACAAGTACTAACTGGCAATGGTTGTACCAACACAGCACTGAATGACGATACAATGTAACCTGTGTGCTACGAAGTTGATGAGGATTCCTAACGGTATGGAATAATCAGGAGGCGTTGATATATGTATTGTCAAAGTTCAGAGCATTATATCTTCCATACCTCGTTAGGCATTAATGACAAAGTTGTAGGTAAATGCACGTGGCGTTGAAAACGCAAATAGAAATTTGAACGTTGTAAATAAATCTGTAACTTTCGGAAAAGTGTATGAATATTGATTTGTAAAAATGTATCAAATTAAATCGTCATACAATTTCTAACAGAACTCGGAAATTTCAATGTACACCTAAAGATAAGTGGATTTGAGAGGATAGCGCATGCATATGCTGAACAGAAGAGGGAAGTTTAGAGCATAAGCTATCGAAATGTCCATTATGTGGAGAAGAAGCAAACTATTTGATACAATTGAAGTAACCCAGAAAAAAATTTGGAAAGAGGAGGGTACATTGATACAAAGAAGTATAATATGTTCAAAACTTAGTGTCATCCTTATGAGAAAGAATAAAGCTGGGCACATATCACAGAATTCACGCGTGCAAAACCGCGGGTACTCAGCTAGT
>NNCF01127021.1:52075-86714 GCA_002313205.1 Laupala kohalensis
AGAGAGAGAGATGAACCTTCTTATCTCAATTATACAAGAAAAATTATTTGAGTTAAACATATGAATCAACAGTCCTTAGAAACCTAAATGCCTTGCGGATTCCTGTTTGGGTGCCATTAATTGAGATGTATTTTCCTACTTGGATTAATAATATCATAAAGACATCACATCATCTTCAATTAGACACTACAAGAAATGAATCTGCATAAAGGTGACATTTGCAACGAAAACATACATTTATTAATAACTTGAAACCATAAACGCTTATAAACATTGCACTGACAACTTACAACAATCTTGAGCATTTTCCCCACGTCGTTTGCGCTATGACGCAACTGAATAGAGCGTCTGCGAACTTGGCGGTTGACGCGGTGCACTAAGCCCGATGCCCCGCATCTAAATTTGCCAACGCAGGCTACACGAAGCGCGTTGCCGCTTACTATGACGTTGATTCGCCCGTTCTCTGGCTGTCGTTCTTCGCTGCTGACTACCACTATGGCTACTGCTACCACTACTTCTACTGTTGCTACTCGTCGTGTAACTGCCGTTCAGCCGCACCTCCTTCGCGCAAGTCGCCACCACCAGTAGAGGGGGATGACGTAACCGATGTCTCATTGGATATGTAGTTCCGGTGGGTCGGACGTCCGGGAGCGTTCGTAAAGCTCTTAGGTGCATTGGATGCAATTCTTCAATATTTAATAATCCGGGAGGTAAATATTACTCTCTCTATAAATGGAATAGTTGGTAATACTGATCTCTTATATATCCCGCTCAGCCGCTTCCATTGGAAATCTGGATATACCCTTCACTAAAGAGTTAGAAACCAAAAGGTCGGGGATCAGCCCTTTTTATTGTCGTGAAATGCACACAATTCCGTAATAAAGGAAACGGGTAAAATTGGTTTAATAATTTATTACATAAAAATTACGCTTCATTATTACACACTAACACTGTCCCTGCAAATATTTCCCTCACACATTCCCATTCCAAAATGTACCCACAAAATCATAATATCATAAAACATAATATTTACTTTTCTTTCCTTTCAAGCAACAACAAAACTGGTTCATAAACTATTCCGGCCAGTATTCAATTAAAAATGGTACATTTCAAGTAACCAATCATTTGCAATAACTATCTGTCCTTGATGATTTTGTTAATGAACATTCGTAAGCGCCACAAGAGTCTTTAGCGTCTTCACACTCAGTTAAGTACACTGACACTTAACTCTATGAACGATGCACTGGATGCAGTCAGTCAGGCAAATTTTCCTTAATGTTTTTATTTAAAGCGTGGGCGCGGCTAATTCCTTAAGAAGTCGTAACCTCCAGTTACCACCAGACCATTCACCGCTCCGCACAGCAGGTACCATTCGCCCATTCACCTCTACCGGAAGAAGACGACCCTCCGCGTAGCGTAGGAGATACCATTTTCGTCATTAAAGAACTCTACTTGTCGCAGACATCACGACTTCATGGCGTTAATAATAGTTCCTGGCCATTTAAAATGTTCATTCCTCCTACAAAATAACTTTCATCGAGGATCGGACGACACTGAAACCGACTGATTAAAAGTTGCGGATAACTTGATCAAACTCTAATTGAAGTAGTTCGTAGCACACCGACTGCAGTAAACTCATACATGATCAATGCATGATCTCCTAGTCACATCAAATAAAAATCTCTTTATCACCAGTCTAAGTTAGTCTGCTGACTTATCGTAACGTACGATCAGTAATCAACGAACATAATCACTGTATGAATTGAATCTGAATCAGTCTGAATCTTCCTCATCTTCCTCTCTGAATGTCTAAGTGCAGAACGACGTTGCTCCCCGCTTAAGTAAGCACTTCCCCACGTAGCTGTCCAAAACTTTGAGAAGCCTCTCCTTCTATAATGTCATTTGTTTTCTTCGGCCAATAATCACAAACTTTCTTCTCCACGTGGAGAATCTTGGATTGGTTATTCTTGTATCACGTATTTCCCTTCACGACCAATACCAAGGTTCGATTAATATAATGCTTCCTTGTCTCAGAAATCTAGTATTTTCCTTCCGAACTCCTTCTGTGACACTTCGCAGACCCGTGACACTCCTCTCTCTACAAGGCGATATTTAATTTTAGAAAGCTATCTTCACTCCCTTCCGTTCTTGCCAAGGACACATTATTTTAATTCGTGTTACATATTACTAACACTTCTTTTCATTCCAAACCCCAGAACGTCTTCTACGAAGTTGTTTCTAACCCTCCATTATGTTCGCCCTTCGTCACTCATCTTTAATTGTTGACCCGTGAGCTTCGTGGCTTGACGGTCAAACCTTATTCCTTTGCTCTTCCCTTCCTACGTGTTCGTCCCTACGACCTCTGATGCTCATCAGTATTGCTAATGGAATGTTTCGTATGGTGAGAGCGCTCTACAACGGACCCTCATTCTTTCCGTGGACAACTCTCCTTATTTTGTTCTATAACTCTGCACGTGTTCCCTGATCTATCACTAATAATAGCCCAAACCTTCCCGAATTTCTACAGTAATTTTCCTGTTCCTCTAGTGACAACGTGCCTGGACAATTTCTTCACAGCTATTTAATTATTGAACCCTTTCTCGTCAGTCTCCGCATATTAACTGCGCAGCATGTGAAGACACTAGATCGACATTTTATGGCCTTTTTCAAAGAACCTATGGTCCTGAAGATCCAGTCTTCCTACTCCACTTTCTCTTCGTCCCGAGGCAGCGTCATTGCTCCCCTCTTTCCGAACCGCACTAACTCGGGGGGCGAACCTCATATTTTGATCTTTTTCTTGATCATCCAATCTTTTCTTTTAATAATTTTCAGANATATATATATATATATATATATATATATATATATATATATATATATATATATATATATATATATATACTAAAAATATATTACACACGATCTAAATGTATAATATTGATATTACTATGAAATTCAGAATCTGTTATGTAATACTGGAGATGAGAAATAAAATTTCGAATTACAGAGAATATGATACACGAAGTTTCTCACCCCTCTTGGCACCATTGCCCGCCTTCTTTTGGGAACCGCTGAGTTAGGGAATTTAACACTGATTTTCCATTCGAAATTCCACGATATACTCTTATTATAGTGTTAATAGCTGTTCGAACCATTTTACATTTGTTCTATTATATACGTTTAACTACGTTTACAGTTAGCCGTGTCATTTACTGTTAAAAGCAATGTCTACCCGGAATGTTTTAAAGAAGTTTTGATTTTTTGCTTCATTATGGTTTTTGAAGGGCTAATTACGAATTTCAACTTTCCCCCTTTAGAATCTCACTTGGCTATTTGAATGTTATTCTTCACGTGATTTTACACTAGATATTTTGAGACATTCTGCATGATTACACTATTAAAGATAAAAATTTATGGAATTGTTTAATGTACTGCTCAGAAAAGGGGTTATTACTTTTCAATTGTACAGAATGTATGAGGGCAATATTGTAATCGGTGGAAAATACGTTTCACAATCTCTTCAGATCTTTACGAATTGGCTCCAGAAGAGACTATTTTGAAAATTTTGAGATGATGTGCCATGTCTTTTGCAAGTATGTGAGTTTTTTACGAGGACATGTTGAAATCTTCCAAAGACACCTTGTGGTCGGTACCTTACGGTGCCGGCGTGTGGGATTTCTTTCTAAAATTTACCTTCCTTTACAACGTCACACTTCCCTTGGAACTGACGTCTAGCATTACTTTATGAGAGTTAACTGGGATCTAGCTTATCTAATATTGGTTGGTTCTTCTTCCCGTCTCAGATACAGGGTTCGCATAAGGAAGGCTGAGTAGTTGGTCGTCCACTTCGTCTCTAATGCCCACGGGTCCATCCATTTCGTCTGTTCTGTCCTGGAAGCGAGGGCATAAAAAAGAATACTTGGTTTGCATCCTCATCAACTTCGGAGCATACAGGTTACATAGTATCGTCATTCTGTTTAAAATTGTATTGATACGAGCGGAAACAAGGGATCAATCATACCAAGGCATTCCCTAGAAGTACTGAACGCAGTATTACCTTTAGATTTGTACATACACAAAATACATTTGAGGAAGGTACTAAGAAAGTGAGAGACAGTAAGTATAGATGGAACACATTAGAGGGGACAGGAAAAGAAAAGGTGAGAAAGATTTTGGCCGAATTTTTAAAAGAATGGTAGATAATGGGGAGAAATGTAAGAATTACATATGGACTTATCCCGGATATGTATTTCGCAGAAAGGAATCGAAAATAGTTCGTATTGAGTTTTTCACCAGCTTGGTTATTTCAGAGCATATGTGAAAACAGGTAGAGCAGAATCTGCGGAGTGTAATAGAGAGAAAGGAAATGAAACAGCAGGACATGTTTTTTGGACTTTTGTGGGAAAGACTTTTATGGGAAAGAAAGAGCAGAGTATTTGAGAAATACACACGGAAGAATGATTTAATAAAAACCATGGAAGATATGAGAAATACAAAGAATATGTCACACAAATAGAACTAGTTACGAATATTTTGAACAAGTAATATTCATATAAAAAAACGGGAGATTGAACAGTCACAAGATGACATTTTTCTATTTTTGTCATTACTTTTAATTTCACTCCTTAATATCAGTCGTGTGCGGGGCCCGGCGTATGGGCGTAGCCGGTTTTGCGCTTTTGGGCAGTTGGTTAAGTCTTCGCCGCGGCCATGGCATCAGACGCTTAGGAACGACCGGACGCTAAACCACTGTCCTCCGGATACGTACAGTGACTTTGAATTTGACTTTGAATCTTCTGGAAGCTTTTCAAGCCAACACCCAATTGCATCATCCTTTCTTAATATTATCCATATATCAAACATGGTTCCCCCTCTCTCTAGTCTGAGGGTCCTCGCCCCGATAATTGGAGTATAAATATCGCCCCATATTATCAAATGCTCTCAGAGTTTTCATGCGTTACGTGGGGTGGTATTGTCGTCCTGTTTGGGCCACCTATCGCTAACGCCAACAATAGCTCTCGTTACTTTGAGCGCTACCCCACAGCTAAGAGGGAGACCATCACTTTATGCAACTCGTGGTAGGATGAAAACTATGATCGCAAAATCATATCGTACCTTAGACCGCTGGTCTCAGCTTTATGAAGCTTAATTGTTGCTATAAAGCTACACTCACTGACGAATCTTAAACTAAGTTCAGCGGGTCTACCTCACTTTGTTATAAGCTTTGTATGTCTAAAATTACAGGGATGTCTATACAAGAACACTCGATTTCAACTCAAAACCATTGAACCAATCATAACGAACCAATCATTTATTTCAATGTAATAACTTAAAACTGAAGATATCGCAGTATTTTGTATTTCAATGTAATCACTCAAATCTGAAGGTATTTCAGTATTTATATTTTAATGTAATAAATTGATTCTGAGTATTTTTCAGAATACACATTTCAATTTAATCAATTTGAATCTTACTAAACCAGATTTGGTTCATCCGAATCACGAGACTAACGAATTAAATATTATATTTACCCAGTGTCTGATAATATGTTTCCATACAACCTGACGTCTTCTCCAAATAGAATTCAGGTCCTAGGTACTGCTCTACCAAAATGTCGGGACTATTCTCCCACCAAAGTTCCTTGATGGTTAAAGGGAAGACCATTTAAAGGGCTTTGCGACGACACATGACATCTAAAAGTGATGCAACGAAATTACGAGCGTAGCAAGAGAACTAACTGGACTAGACCAACTACGCAAGGAGAATTTGATGTATTCGTCTCCACGGGACGGTGACACTAACTTCTAGGTTATGGAGGTCATAGGAGGCTATGAGATGCTGATGAAAGGCACAGGAGGGAAAAAGAAAAAACCCAGAAATCTTGCAATGAGAATGTTTGGAGGCAAGGTGGCCAACGTGACCTAAGAAGGCAAAGCGGCAAGGTGACCTAAGAAAATAAAAAATTGTTTTTTCCGAAATTCTTTCTAAAAACTCTGGAAACAACGATGCAGAAACCAGTAGAGTGATTGCTCAACGAAGTGATCTTTTTGTAAAAATATGGTGATTAATGTTAACTCTTAATTAAGGTGAATTTGCAATATAAACGTATTCACTATTGAACAATGGTTATTAATTACTGTTATCTGTAAACTATTTTGTGTTTTAATTAAGATGGAAAAACCAAGAGAAGTTTTATTAAACCTTTTCTCTTTTTTGTTAAATTGTGTGGTCTAATATTTTAGACACAATATATTTTTGATTACCACAATCTTTTTACTGAAATTTTTTGATCAAAAAATTTACTCTTAATCACTGGTCAAACTAACGCTTTTGCCTGACATTGTCACACCAGAGCTATCCAGCTGCATTGGAATCTACAGTTTAGTTCCATATTAAAGCAAATGTTGTGTATCAAGGTTCGGTGTTCGTGTTTTTTTTTTCGTTTTCATTTTCATTATCCAAATCCCAGTTTCTCGGCTGTTATGCTATTACCTAGGTTACTTATCTATGTTTCTTTCTTTCTCGTTTTTCATCTTTGTTTCTTATTGACGTCGCCGAACTAAATGGCGATGTTTCCGTTCCTATCCGCGGGGAGGTGGGAAACTGTGTACTGTCTATTTACTACCTTATTCCTTTGCGCACAATCAATATGTCTGCGATATATCTTTCCAAGATTTTATACCGTTCTTCTGTTGCTATATAATATTCCCAGTTTCTGTCACTAAATATTCCCACTCTCTTCATGTTGCCTAGCCTTATTGCACGTTCTTGTCCAAGTAAGTTACATGTATGGACAATATGGCTTACATTGTTCACCTGTGCTCCGCATGTACATATAATAGTCTTCGATAACCCCATTCTTTGCCAGTATAATTTATTATCCCCATGTCCAGTTATGATTTCCATTATTTGTAGTGTAGGTATGAAGCATTTTTTTTATTTGCAAATTTCACATTTTATATGAATTTACATGCTAACCTGCCTTCTTTCGCTTTATCCCAGCGGATTTGCCAACCTTCCATTAGAGCCCGTATCATTTTTCCCTTCCATCCACTTGTGTTTCTGTTATCTTTTCCTCGCTAATTTGTACTTCTTCCAGTGTCCTGAGCTTGTATCTCAAATAATGTTTATCTAATTCGATGTCTATGGGTGGAATTCCCAGGATTACCCGCATAGCTTTTGTAGTGGTACTTGTATAAACTCCACTCCAGTATATTATGCATTGTCTTTGGTAACTTGTAAGTCTTCGTAACATGTAAACTTATTTCGATTTCGCATACCAAACACTATTGCAATATAGTATTTGCGGTAACAATACCCCCTTATAGATTTTAATTAACTGTGTTGTTCCTATGTTATAACTATTTATCCCCACTCGCATTAAGCCATATATTATTCTTTTCAATTTATTTTCCTTTTATCCACGTGTTTTACAAATGTTAATTTTTAATGTGTTTTTTTGGTGGTATACACATTATTATATAAATAATATGTAGTCATACTATCCAGCTTTTCATTTATTAAATCATAAGGTCTTTCCGGCTGCGTTGCGGTCATAATCAGTGATGATGGAGATCAGAGTGGCTCTAATGATGAGAAGGGTGGCGATTGCAATGCCTTATGATATAATAAATAAAATACTAGATAGTATGAATACATATTATTTATAAAATAAAGTCAAATATCTCGCATGTAATATTTCTGCTCTGAATGATCAATATACATCAATGATATGTACAATTTTTATTTTATTTTAGGAGTGATTAAAGTAATTTCAAATTATTTAACAGGTACATGGAAAAGATGAAAAGGAAAATTCTGTCATGAGACTGTCTGATTCTGGAATTAGTCCTCAACAACCTAGTAAGTGAAATATGTTATATTTCATTAATCTTCTTTATTTAAGCAAAGAATTTATTCTGTTAAACCTTAGCAAATACAGAAGTGAAAGCAACATAGTCTGTTATAAAATGAGAATCCTTATGCATTCGTATCAAAAAATCTTAGTTATGCTCTGAACTTCATTTGCATAAATGAGCTTTAATTCTGTATTTTGAGAATTATACGAACCAATTGCTTTTTATTATTACTTCTTTTATTATTCAACATTATTCTTCATAAATATGAAGAATATGACACAATGTAACCGAATCGGTTTCTTAGCAACAGTTGCGTAGATTAAACTGATCCTAGTTAAAGTGATGCGCGGAGGCGGTTGTTGCAACAAACAGAAACAATGTGCATCCTCGTTGCTTCAAGTTGTAGTGAAGAGCAACCGTGTCAATTCTTTTGCAACTGCTGCGTCGGCAATGCTTTCTTTTTCCTGCCTGTTGCAACTGTCTGGGAAACATTAGTTTCTCCGAGAACTGTCACATGTTGCAACATGCAATAGCATTCAGCAGGGAAAACTTTGCTGGCAACAATGCAACGTCGGTGCTCAAATAAAATGATTCCAGTACTGACCTCTCGATAAGAAAATACAAGAATCCGACCATGTGTTATACGAGAAAACACATATCTACAAAAAAATGTCTCCATTTACATGTCGTTGGAACAAGCTATCGGAAAAGTAGTAGCATACATTAACAATTCGAATTATCAATAAAACTTTAAGAAAAATAGTTACTACTTGCTCATTTTATTGACCACACTAGTAATTTTTATTAATGTTTGTGAAGTTGAAGTTGGTAGTTGGCCAAATTGAAACTGCTCCTTACGAGCAGGATTTATTTAGTTTTCGAAGCTGTAGGCCGAAGAATGTAGGATAATATCTAACTTCTTTCACATTTAACTACTTCAGACTAATGTTTACTTCCAATTTAATATTCATTTACGTATTTTTATTTTTTTACATTTCTTTTGGTCTTGATCATCGAAGCACCTCGTCTTCAAAGCTGCATTACCAGACCCTCTGCACTACATGGTCACAAGTTTGCTACGCATCGCGTACTATTCCTATTCTATCTACATATTCCTGAAATAAATTATATTTATTTTCACTTTCCAAAACTTAACTAATATTCCTAATTTCAAACATATCTGTTGTACCGTATTATTTTATAAAGCATCCTCTATCTTCTGCATATCTCCCACAATTTTTGTTTTGGCGTTTCCGTTCCTGTGCCACGTTAACATCCATCATCTTTAGCTCTTCCTGTGATTTTCATGCTGTCTCCAAACTTTCCATGTCCTGTCGTGATCTCTATTAGCATCCTAGATGGTTCAAACCATTTATTTCTTCTTGCGAACGTGACTATCAATATATTCATATTCTCTCCTCCTTTTTGTGCTATTCTTCCATCTTGTCTGCCATCCCTCAACCAGCCCTCATTCCCTTCTTACCTTCTTCATTTCTCCCCCTATTTCTTTGCCATTAACAATTATCTTTCCATCTCTCTTAAAAATATATCTGTATTTAAACATTTGTACTTTGTACATTTGCAAATTGATAGGCATAATTCCAGCTTTTATGTGATTGGCTTCATTTGACACAGTCCTATAACATCCGATCATTTTATTTTTAAGTTTCTTATTATGAAAGCAAGTCAAAGTATATATTTCTTAATTTGGGGTAGGGGATGGGGTTGTCCGGAGACCCAGGACATCCCACCTCACTACGCCACTGTCTTGACCGACTTCGTCATCGTCGGTTAACTCACCAGTGGTATCCGGTGGAAGAACCGCAACATTCATCACGCCACATTCCAATATCATAATGTTCATCCTCGAGCAAATCTCCTATTTCAGCTATAGTTAGCCCCTGATTAACTATATTTGACACAATTGCTTGCGAAATATTGCTACTGTGATAGTAAATAATCTTCGAATAATGAAAAAAATGTTGGCTTACTTTTACATAAGGAATGCGAATAAGGGAAGTCTTCTCTCGTGCATATTCATACAGCAAATGTGGACACAGAATACACAACACATGCAACGATGGATACACAAAAACTGCCCTATGACTCTTCATTATCTATGCGTCGGCAACGAGCGGCAACGTTTTTCACCACACGCCTCTAGTTACCTATATGCTAAGCGCACAGCGTCCAGCGATTTATAAATATATCAGCAGTTTTTGAAAAATGATAACTCTGGTTCAGTTTCGCTGAATTACTACTTCCTAGTATAACAACAAAGAGGAACATATTTAGTAATTCACAGAAGCCGAAAATGCTTCAATTGAAATGTTTTTCAAACACATCTCACGAAAACGAACAACTGTGCTCTCATTGCCTGATGAAGACTTGATTGTTTTATTTTTATGGGACTTATAATCAGAATTAAAACACATTTCGTAATTCCTACAGATCTACCAATGTACAAAATACATAGAATATAAGTCCAAATTGTTTAAAGTAAAATGAGATGAAAGAAATTTGAGATCATTCTGGCCAACTGATGAATAGCTCGCTGGGTGTTAATGGGGTTGTAATGTTTTATGTAATGTGTCCCAGTTCAAGGTTTCAGACTCTTCTGAACTTAAAGTAGGGTACACCTTGAAGACTCGGAATCGCATTGCAATGCCGAGTCGGAAATGCATTCTGACGTAGTAATGTAGATATATAACAAAAAAAGAAAAGGACACAAAGTAGGAGAAAAGTCGTGTTAATTACTAATTTATATTAACATAAAATAAAAAGATCAGCAACAAAGATAAAGTTTAAATTGGGACAAAGGAAGTGTTTGAATTGACAATTCCAAGTTGCTTTGAAAGCTTGGACTTCCTCGAAGATCACGGGTGTGACCCGGGCTTCCCTGGAAGCAGCTACAATACGTGCAAGAAGACCGTCAACGCTTTCGACATTTATAGACGAGTGATTCGATATACGAGTACACATAGAATAAATAGTCAAGACACGATTGGTCTGTCAATTGGGCATGCTAATTCAATGGATTGCCCGCAGATAGGGTCTTTCAGATAAATTCGTTTCACTGACTTCAATTAAATGTTGTAAAATGATTTCTTTGATTTCATGTTGCCTCATTATTATGACAATTCGGCGTTCTGTCTCATTTTGATCTTAATAACTGGCCCTCTAATTTGTATTACACTTCCTTTATTCCAACATCCTCGTGTTTTTCGTTAGCAATATATATTATTGATATTACTATTATTTTGTTGTTGTGCACTTGTTTTTTCTCTGTTCAAACAGGTAGTTGGGGCGGGTTTATATGCCAAGTTGGAAATAAAATTTGGTCTTAGTCGAGACTAAGAAATTTCCTTGTTAGGTGACATGTTTGTAATATAACGGATTTCTGTATATCTGGATCTACATTTCTGGTCAATGGCAATTTTGCAAGATGCCCTTTCAGTGTTTTGGAAATGACTTCAGTTGCTAAAATTATTAGGGGAATAATTAATACTTCATATTGTTCCAAATCTTTTGAATTTCTGTCTTGAGTGCCTGATATTTTTGAATTTGTGTTTGTTCTGTCTTTTTTAAATTGTTAGTGGAAAGAACAGGTACATCAATAATAAAAGTCTTTCTTTTAGATTTGTCTATTAATATTATATCTGGCTTGTTATGATCTACTGTTTTGTATGTAATGATTTGCTTATCCCAGTTCAAAGTGGCATTTCTATTTTCAAAGACAGGCGTTGGATCGAATTTATAATAGGGGTAACTGTTTCAACCAAGTTAAAGTTTTTTGCTAGCTGTTGGTGAATTATTTTGGCCACTTGATTATGTCTGCATATGTAGTCTAGAGGGGTGAGTACTTGGCAACCCGAAATAATGTGATGAATTGTTTCATTGCAGGTGTGGCATGCTCTACATAATTCATCGACATTTTCATGCATAATTTCTTTTCTGCAATATCTAGTTGGGATAGCTTGATCATGTATAGCACACATAAACCATTGAGTGTCTGTTTGGAGTTGGCCGTGTTTCAGCCATAAAGTTGATTCTTCCTTGTAAACATTGGCATCCTGCAGAGAATTTGGGAATTGTCCATACAAGGGTTTAGCAAGCCAATTTGCACCACGGAATTTTATATCATTTATTGGTAGTTCAAAATTATCCGATAACTTTATCTAAACGAACAAGTAACTGATGAAGGGGGTCGTGACTACTCTTGAAATAATTTCTTAGTTTCGTAATCTGCGAATGACTAAGATTTGCTACGTCTAACAACCCCTTTCCCCCTTCTGACCTTGGCAGGTAAAGGCGGTCAACACATCCTTTGGCATGATGCCTTCTAAATTTTGTCATGAGAGTGCGCCTTTTTCTGTTGTTGTCCAGATCTGTGTAGGACCAATTAACAGTTCCAAATGAATATGTTAGAACGAACACTGTCCAGCTATTTATTGCCATAATAAGATGTTTTGCATTTAATTGCGTCTTCAATATTGAAATGAGCCATTTTTCGTCTTTGGTTTGGAATTACTTTTTGAGGTCTGAGTGGTCAAATTTGCGATTTTGTAGAAAGCCAAGATACTTATAATTTTGATCTGATTCTAGTAATTTTATGAATGACCCAGTCGACACTTCATAATTTTCTCCTGACATGAATTTATCTCTAGTAATGTTCATGATAACACATTCATTTAATCCAAAGAACATTTTAATGTCTGTTTTTATTATTATTATTATTTTCATTATTTATTTCAAAATTATAGTTATATATCATATTGAATGAATAGTCATGTATAAGAAGTCGTTAATGCAAAAATTCTATTAAACAGATTTTTCTTGTCTTGTGTAGGTGTACAAAAGTATGTTTAATATTCAATTTTCTTGTTTTCTAGCCCAACCAATCATTAATCTACCAAATGAATTGACAGCTACATTGAAATCACCCTTCACATTGAGTTGCCATGTTGAATCTTTGATACCTTTCTCTGGAACATGGTACAAAGGAGGAATTAATTTAGTCCCAGAAAGTACTTTTCAGTGAGTATACTTGATAGTTTGCTATAGGACAATAAAGTAATTGAGGACAAAGGAAGATGTCAAGTCTTCACATAAACAACATTTTTCCGGAGGCTTGAAAAAGTTACACTATGTGTTTAAACCTTTTAATTTTTAATCCAGTCACTACTTTATTATCGAATATGAAAATAAGTATAATGCGATGCATTTCAAATTAAATTTTTGTTTGGATGCGTTTTTTCATTTTTCAGAGATAATGTTTATCATATCAATATTGCATAGTTTAATGAGATTCCTTTAAAAAATTAACTATACTAGTTGTGCCAGTGAGAATAATTCATTTAAAAGGTGAAAAATATTTAGAGGGTTTGTATTAAATATCTATCAAATTGCTCTCTAACGCAAAAATAAATTATCTACGAAAACCTTTGGTTATTTAAGAAAATTTGATGACAGAAGATGATTCTGCACAAATGAGAAATGAGACATTGGTATCACACAAACCCAACAATTGTCTTATATCATCTAGTATCTGGGTAATTGACTTTCGCTCGGATGGCTGACGAAATGCTCATGTGTGTTCCAATCAATCGCAAAAACGTTTAATATAGTACCAATGTTTGACCACGCACATCATTATCACGCACAAAATGCACTAAAAAAAACAGTGGTGCGAAACCATTGCACACACTTTCTTATATACGTTTCTCAGTCTGCACTAGAGAGCGATGTTATAACATTCTATTCGGAGAGGGTTGCTTTTAACATGTTACTCCATATTTTGGTCGTCATTTTACCCTATTTAAAAAGTTTATAAAAGTAATAATTTTACTAGAATTTATTTAAAAGAATCTGTAATATACAAATTCTGTACTTTCGTTTTTGAGGGAGATAAGATCAGTAAGATTTATATTCTATTTCCAACATATATTAATAAATAAGTATAAAGATAATTATAATATTATAAACGCGAGAACAAAACAAGCAGTATTCTTATATAATTTAATTAAATACTAATAAATAATTTTTCTTTGCAATTTGAAATTGAAAAAATATCTTAATAAAAATTAATCGTTTCTATGATTAATTTCGGTGAAATAGGTGATACAGTTTGTTTTATTTACTTCCTCTTATTTCGTAACGCTCCTTATCTATCTCGTCTAAGAATACTATAAATGTTAAAATATGTTATTTAATATAACATTATTTTTAACGATTGAAACTGATATACAACATTGAATTTTTTTAAAATCTTGAAAAAAATGCATCACACGATACCTTCAAGACAAAAAACACACGTAACCAAGTTAATTATTCAAACGATAATTAATAATATCAAATAACATCCTCAAGCATCAAATAGCATGAATGAACATACAAATCTGACACACAGCATGCACAAGTTAATAACAACATACGGCAAAAGAAGCAGTGGATACATCTGATACGAAAGCTTACGCAGCGACAAGATGCAGCGCCACCAGATGAGAGGTTACGAATAGGGCTTAGAGGTCACGTGGAAGGAAAGTTCACGATACCAAGAGAACCATAAGATGGAGACTTTGGCAAACTTAACACTACGCGCCATAAACACACACACAGACATATATGTACTGAAATATATCTAATATAAATATAGCCTCGTTTTCGAATTTTTCTCACGATTATAATACTTTCTATATACTACGTATATGAGAAAGGAATAAAGTAAATTAAACGAAGTTTTTTGGACGGGCTCGGTCGTTCTTTTAAGAACAACTTTTTTGGAATCAGGAACCACCAAAACGGATATTTTTGACAAAATTACGTGATCGATTTTATCTTGGGTTCTTTATACGACAAAAGAAATGAACTATAATATTTTTGTCGGGCTCAAAGCCAATAATTCAAGTTATTACTGTCTTTAATTACAGATTTGAAAGAAAATAAATATTCAGAATATAATTTTATTCTACCTTTTCTTCATCCAGGTTAAATAACATTCAAGGTTTTTGAAATAGTAAACAAATGAGTAAATGCAGCAGATAGAAATTATTTTACTGCGTCTATACCAAACATTGAAGCGAAATACCGCTAATGCGGATGTAATGCATACTAATTGTATTTTACGTACAGAAAATTTAAGCAAATTCGTTGGAACCGTTTTTAAGAAACGTTTAAAAGAGTACTTTGACCTTCATGTAAATACCCTTTGTTTTAAAGCAAAAAAATCAGAGCATGTGCATCGACAAGTAAAATCTATCGTAAATCTGAAATTTAAATTAAATTGATTCATCCATTTACTCAGAATCGCTGCACACAGACGAACAGACGGACAGACAGACGGACTGACGTTATGCCAAGAACCAGTTTTTCGGAATCAGGGTTCTCCAAAACGGATATTTCCGTAAAAATCTTGTTTTCGAAATTTTTCAGGATTAAATACTTTCTATATACTACGTATATAAGAAAGTAATAATTTTCGCAAAGGGATTCTAATCATGGATTACTTACTGTAATATATTAAACTGATAGGAGAGGGCTCACGCTGGGGGCCAATTGTAATAAATTTAAATGAATGAGAATTCGAACCCCACGTTGGAGCACCAATTGTAATATAATTAAATGTGAGAGGCCAAAATTAAGACGCCATTTTTTAATAATCTTGAATTTTAACAGAAAAACAAACAATTGTAGGAGACATATAATGCTCACTTACCTGGCCCACTCGACGTAGTAATGACTGACGCCTAGCTGTCACAGAGCTTAAATTTAAAGATATGGAAATGGGTTCGGTCGACTTTTTGGCGTGAAACACACATGCCTTCTTCTCGAATCATATTGTTCATAAAAATAATATAATTACAACAAAACAAATACATAATCGTTATGACTACAAATACTCCCTTTACAACTTTTCCCATAAAATAAGAATGCAACATGCAATTGTTCACTAACACAAAACTAACACTGAGTTTATAAATTGGTTATTCTTTGACATACAACAATGGAACTTGTCCGTTCAAGCACAGCGTACGAGCTGAGGGCTCATTGGACATCATAACAGTTTATGAATAGTAAAGTTCATCCAATTGGATAGCAGCACAGCCGCATCCGCTGATGTTACATGTATTAGTTACAAATTGTCTTTCGCAATACAATTAGACACAAGTCAATAATCAAGTCACACACAGTTTTGAAAATGGAGAGCCGTCATTGGCTCATCAAAAATGATTACCTCGGTATTGCCGAATGGATGCCAGACGTCATCGGAAGTAAAAGTTGTAGAGGCGGGGCTGCAAAGGCGAAACGTCTTATGGAGTCGCCTCATTGGTGTGTTTAATTACGCCCAGATGCCCTCCAATCAGCATCTTTTATGAGGCTTCGTAGACTCCAGCTATGATCCATTCCATGTTCACCCATATCGATAGTGTCTCGGTTGTTTCGATAACTTAATCAATCTTGGACACGAATGTCCCGATGTTGCACTTCGCGGTGAATTTATTTTCTATTCACAGAATTATTGATGTTTAGTGTGCCAGGAAAGATGTATTGACTAATTCTGGAGCAGCACCGGAGGTGTATCAAAAACTTGAGGACTGTCAATGTGGTTTTCGGCAAGGACGCAATATTCATTGAAAAACGTCCGTTCTTAAACAGGTCTTTGACTGCTCAAAATTCCTCTCAACTGTAACAACGTCTGGTGATGTGAACCACCGAATAGCAGCAGGACGACTTTTAGTCATAGTCATGTTATTCACGCGGGAACGAGAGAAAATATCAAACCAGTGATCTTTACGGTATAAATACACTGTTCTGAGTCTTGAACCATGATCGCTCAACAACAAAACAGGATTCAAACAGTAAATATGCGTTTCCTCCAATAGATGTAGCACAATAAAAGGCAGGGGAACAAGACCATTACATCTGCGTTGCATATGAAACATCTTGCCGGGAGAATAGAGATGGTACAACTCCCATAGTTCGGACACATACGGGAAATACCTCAAACGCGCTATGCAGAATGACTTCAAAGGTCCGAGATGATGACAGTGAACTTAAAGAAGGGCATATATGGCATTGGGAAGATTAAAGGACACACAGCAAGGAATAGAAGTAGCCTTATTACAAATAAGAACCGAAGGGCAAAATGGACAGTCCTGGCATGTTTTCGCACACCTCGATACTACTACGTGGAAGATGATGACGTAGAAGAACATTAAATCTGCATCTGAAATGTAACTTTTCGATTATAAATAACAGCGCAGCCGAACTAGCGACCCACGACCATAGGCGGTCTGCGAAACTTCTTTTACTGCCCGCAAGTAATGTATTTTACATAAAAGTTACACAATGATGCGATCAGAAGTTACACAAAGCGATGTGGTCAGAATTGAAATTTGACATTTGACCAACTCGACGAACAAAAGAAAGATTATGTAGATATTCAGGATCAAGTTAAGGATCAAGTTCATGTATTAAATAATAATGGGGAGAACGAAAAAGACGAAAAACTTGACAATATCTCAAGTGAGATTGAGCAAGTAGATGTTGCAAAATTAAAAGAAAATGAGCTGAAACCAATAAATGATCAAACTAAATGTAGAAACTGGTTTAATTGAGGAATAAGTTGAGGAACAGGTAAAAGCAGTTGAAAACGAAAGCGACAACAGGCAAAGTAGGATTGAGCAGGCAGGGACGGGAAACGTCGTAAAAGACGTAATCAGTAATATTGTAATTACTAAAGAAATTACAGCAAAAGGCCAGTCAATCATGACAAAATTAGGTAGAGGCGACGGAAAAATTATAGCGATGGGGTGAAGCACGAAACGGGGAGTTCGAAAACTGTCGGAACGTAGGATGCCGTTGTTTCGTAAGTTTGAAAGAAGCGGGCGAGGAATAATGTAAACAAACCGATAAGAGACGAGGCGTCAGCCACTCGAGTTGGGCTCCCGTGGATTCCGGGGGCGAAAGGGACGGGGGTCATTGTGACCAACTTTCGGAGAAGCAGGAGGGTGAGGTGAGCAGGCAGAGTGCCGCCTGGCCACCGGGGTGTGAGGGACGTAGGCTGGAGTAGCCGAGCCTTGGAAAGAGAAAGGTAGCGGGAGTTGTAGTTGGCCGTTGAGGCTGGGGGCAGCAAAAAGAAAAATTAGGAGGCTGTCACATCTATTTGTGCAGGAGAGGCAAATCAGAATGGATCAAAAATGGACGCAGTTAGTGGGGGTGATAGAGAGATAGTGAGTTAGTTAGGAGGGCGCGAGGGAGCGCCGGGGAAATCATTGAAGAGAAGGTAGACTGTCACGCCTGTTTGCGAAGGTTTTGGGGCAAATGGGATGGAATAGATCAAGTTCCATGCGATTAAATTGTTAGAGTGAAAGATAAGTCAGTAGGAGTGTCAACTACGAAGCAGGAAGTGATGAACTATTAGAGGCCGCTAAAATCTTTCGCGTGGATGGTGCGAAACGAGATGGAATAGGCAAAATTCCGTGCAATTAAGTTAGTTGAGGAGAAGTTAGTAGGGGGTGACAACCACTAAGCTATGAACGATGAGTTATCGGAGGTCGTTATATTTGTTTGCGCGGATGGAGCAAATGAAATGAGTTAAGAAAACTCATGCAATTAATCAGTTAGTAAAAGGAAAACAAATATGTAGGAAACGACGAGAACAATAATGATATAATGTTAATGAATTAAAGAGTAGATAGAGTTAAATGAAGTAGAGAGGGAAGCGACGAAAAGACGTGTCGCGAGAATAATAGTGAAGCAATATACTCCGTTAATTAGTGTTAATTAGAAGTAGTGTTGTCGTTAAAGCGAGAGGCGAATCAGCCAATGTAAATAAATAAATGTTAGATAAATGGGTAAATAGGAAAATAAGATGTTAGATAAGTGTTGTTTGGGGATTCAATTAGCTTTTGTAGACCATTTACGGGCGTCGATGTTGTCAGAAAAGAACGTTCGTTAATCGAAGAAATAACGTGACTAGGGTACAATGTAGTGTTGACGATTGGGGGTTAAATACTAATAGTAGTAGTATGTCTGAAAGCAACAATAGAGAGTAAAAGACCTTGGGCGTAGTAGAGGGGGAACGAGGTTAATGGAGTTAGAACTACTAAGCGTAGCAAGGTGGATGAACGATCTAAGACGCCTTGAAACGGAGCAAGAGGGGAGGCGAGTGCAGCTCGTGTTCCGAGAAATACGTGATGTCAATGGAACTTTGAAAAGGTGGGAAAGATGTGTCGGCGACGAAAGAAATTTAAAATTTATTAATTTTATAGGTAGCCAATAGTGTCGTAAAAAGGGCTTAAATTGATAAAATAAAGAGGGGAGAGAGTTGTCGTAAATATGTTGTTTATTGTAGAAATGATTTTTCTTTGTAAGTTTCGGGAAGTTTAAATCACGTGATAATGTTATGGAAAGTGAAAGAAGTAAATGTGCGAATAATTTAACGTTGGAAGTTGAAGTCATTTTATAGATCGGGGGAAGGAGTTGAAAGGTAATTCAGGGTGGGTAATGAAGCCAAGATATAATTAGAGAATTCCGAAGAAAAGAGAAATTTTGTTTTTAAAATAGGATAAATGAGAAGAAAAACTGAAGGGTAAATTTATAGAGAACAATAATTGTAGTCGGAGCACGGTAAAGAAGGATGTGATAACTAAGCAGGAAAGAGTGGTAGTCATTTGCTTGTTTTTATAATATGAGCGGTAAATGCCCGAAGAAGTTGGGTTGAGATTAACTAAATTTTATAGTTTGAAGCACTCCATGAGCACCGAAGAGGATTATCGGGCCGTCTGGGTAGCATTCCACCGTTAGTTTGTAATTTTGAGGAAGCAAGGTTGGGGTTGATTTCGCGTACGTTGTAAATGTAATTGTCTGACATCACTTAGAGAGATAGGTGGACAGAAAGATAGGTTAGAGTGCGTCTTGAATACAATGTATTGTAATGTATAACCCTTCTCAAAATTTTTATGTAACTCTCTCTCTCTCTCTCTCTCTATATATATATATATATATATATATATATATATATATATATATATATATATATATATATATATATATATATATATANTATAATATGTGTGTATTATGAAGAATATTAAAGCTCATTTTACACAAGAGGAGACCAGGTACAATCAGAAAAAAACTCTTTTACAATTTATGACATTAGAATAGCGAATAGAAAGTGAATGACATTATAGTTCCAATACAATGATATAAAACACCAAATAAAAGAAATATAAATAACTCAAATGCATTTTTGCAGAACCACTAAAAAAGAAACAATCGAAACGTTTCTCACCCAGAAAAATTCTTTGATTCATCTTCACGGGGAAAAAAATTAAAGAGAATGATGGTAAATTAGTATCGTACTCGATCACTTGTCGACGGCGTAAATTCACGTCGAAACGTAGTGAGCTCGTCACAAAAAATAAAATATGAAGTTAAGTTTTAATTATTTATTTAATTAATATCGTAAATTTTATGACATCTGGCTTACTTTTCCTAGGTGTGTGGAATCATCTATGTTGTATGGTTACGAGACAATTTTTATACTCGTCGAATACTGTCAATTAGTGAGCCGTGACTGTATTAATAGATAATGTTAAACAAACTCTCTCTTTCTACCCTGTTAAGTTCATGCAATGCATGTTCATTTTTTGAGTCGTATTTAATGCATACATGTACCAAGCAATACAGAGTACGACGATGGGTGATGCCTAATAGCTTTTAACAGCTAATAGCTAATACGAGCTTTTAACTTCTCTGATTACCATGGCAATGTCCCTACAAATATGTATGCAAAGAATAAATATTATATTTTGACACTGATAATTTTACAATTTTTTTACGATAAACTGGAAAATTTAATATTAAGTGGCGAGACGCACTGGGTAATTATTTAGAATATGAATAAATATATCAAATCGATAAGTAGAAATATATATATATATATATATATATATATATATATATATATATATATATATATATATAATATGTGTGTATTATGAAGAATATTAAAGCTCATTTTACACAAGAGGAGACCAGGTACAATCAGAAAAAAACTCTTTTACAATNATTAATCGTCTTTCTCGGAGCCCGCATTAATATGCAACATAAAGAATACTGTATTTATATAATTTATTCTTGTCATATTATAGTGAAAACAAAAACGTATATGAGAAAATATGTACAAAGATTTTGCACCACAGATTTTGATTTTTTTTTTCTTTCGTAATCGGGTTTCAGGATTAATTCTTACGCTTTATGGAATTAACACACAATATTTACACAGTAGAAAACATACAGAGTGTGAATAGAATATAGCAATTAGTCTTTCATTTTCCTTCCCATTTTCTTCTCACATTCGTAAACAATTGAAAATTATTTATTCATAGAAATCCACAATATACCCCATTTCTAATAGTAGACATTACTATTAGAAGTACATATCTATTAATCAGATAATAAGCGTTGACTTCCGTGTGAGAGTATTCGCCGTTCCTACGATAAAGATGATAGTTTACAGTTGAAAGAAGGTATTTTACCTCTGATTGGGAATCACTTATTCTTTAGGTCCTTACTTTACAGTTATACGTAGGTATAAAGAAAATAGTGAGTGCCCGAAAAATAAATCGAGATTTCAGGGTGTGTACGATTGTATGTGATCGATTTTTGTTTATTATATAACACACGAAAGAATAAACTTATTTGAACCGAGCTTGGGAATTTGGTTTGAATACATTTGGAATAAAAACCCTTTTCTGGAGAACACATTTCGACTTAATTTACTACACAATCTCCACATCCGGTTTCTAAATACTGATGCAATTTTTAAAAAATTTAATATACATGTGTCAATTAAGATCTGCGTTTACATTGCAAAACATCATTTTCGTACAAAGAAATATTTTTGAAATTCTGCGAGAAATATGATCGCAAAAAGGTAGTACTTTCCAGCTGTATGTAAGTTAATTGTTACAATGTTAACAATACGAATATTTTAGATAATATTGAGATATATTGGAAAGTTGATAGGATTTTTCATGAATCCTTTTTTATCAGTACCTATTCTCGCAGAATCGTCAGTGTTGACAGCTTCTTAAAATATAGGATTATCTACCTCTGGAACGTCAGCAGATCGTCTAATTACATTTTTTTTAATATTTCACATTACAACATTACATTACATGTATGACGAGGATTTTCTGGCGGTAAAAGCACTTTCAAGCCTCTTCTTCTTTTAACTGTAGAAAATGCCACATTCAGCATTCCATGCATAAAAGCTAATTAATAAATGTATACCAACAATCAAAGGTCTCACCTTGGTTTTGATGTAGGTCATGGCTAAAGCTGCTCTTTGCATTACACTAAAATGAGCAAAAATGGGGGAAAGTATTCCTAAAGTTTTGAAACTTGATAGTTAGACCGGGAGCTAGAGGGAAGCGAGTATGAAAAATGTGAGGACCGCATTTTATCAACGGATATTTTATCAACTGAGAACGGCCCAAAGATTAATATTCCGAATCTTTCCGGTCCATTTTTTATCCCCACCCACACTCATAACTATAAAAGAAATCGATAGAGTACATGCTATGGAGTCATTTGAATGATTATTTATGTCAAAATTTTGATTTTTCTAATGATGAAATTGATAATACGTTGTTAAATAAACTGTAAAATAATTACAATTAAAAACACGTATTATTACTTGGTAATTGTGGAGCGTTAGCAACATTATTTATCATGAACTGCAACGCAATTTATCATGTATTATTAATAAACTATATACATAGTAGGAAACAGCGTTTCAAAAAGAAATATAGAAGCGAGACAATTGGTCATTTTTATTTTGACAATTATTGTTTATACATTTACACCATGAAATACAAAGTGATGTTTACTTTACAACTGCAAGACACTGTTCAACTATTTGACGTATATTTACGAGGCAATAACACTGGCAAAGGTGGCTTTGTCATTTGTTGTAGACGTAACCTGTGCTCCTCTTAGCCAAATAAAGCGTAATCAGTATTGTATACATAATATGTTGTCATACTATCCAGTTTTTGATTTATTAAATCATTAGGCCTTTTCGGCCGCCTGGCGGCCATCATCAATGCTGGTTCCATTGATGAGACGGGTGGCGAATGCTGCGACCGAAAATACCTTATGATTTAATAAAGCAAAACTGGATGATGACTAGATATTCTTTATACAATACTGTGTATACTACCAACACCGAACCTCGTCATACAAAGCGCAATCAATCGGTACCAGTAATGTTAGATGAGCATTGTACTTTAAAACTGTGTTTGTTAAATAACAGTTATAATAAGTGTAAAATCCATTTAAAATAAAATTTGTTAATATGCTGTAGATGGTAACTAGCATTCAACTAGCATTTTTTATTCTAGGGTATGTCAATTTTGTGAAGGGGAACATAAATGTTAAATTCCAATCTGCCTTTGGACCCTGTATTTAATGAGATGGTTCCTTGAGTGCTCCCGGAGAGTAAATTAGTTTATTGATGTCCACGTGGACATATATAACTGCTTTTTTGACGTTAAATTATGTATATATTTACCTGATTCTTATTTACCTCTTCATTTTTAGACAGTCTACTAAAATGCATTATTACATAGTCAATACTACAGTTTCGACCGAAGGTATATACACATGCCAAGCAAGAAACCAGGTTGGCTCAACTTCAAGTGATGTGAAACTGAAAATAAAAGGTAATAATTTTTTTAATAGAATATGTTACTCTGAAATTATTCATTTGGTTCTTCAACTTAAGTCTGAATTTACCCTTCCTTTTTTCAACTTTTTTGTTTTCCTACTATTTTCAATCAGCAATAAAATTACTAGATACCCAGATGGTAAAATATTTATTTCAAAAGACGACAGTAGAATGTTTCATGAAGAATATATCCGTATATTATGTGACTACCTGAATACCTGCTGTTTTGCTAGCGTAGAGGTATTAATTTTAGTACAAATATTCTTCCTACATTACCATTGGTGTATTTTAGAAGAAATATGAACTGCATTTCTAGATATCGCTGGGTAGTGAGAGCTTTTGATCCTACATTAGAGAGCGCTTGTGTCGAATTTTGCAGCTCGTCACTGCACGACTGACTCACAAAAAAAGCTTACAATAAAATGAAATAATCAATGATATTATATTGAACGAAAATGGGAGACGGACCGGGATTCAAACCCAGGTTAGCATGCACCACCCCGTTTGCCTTCCAGTGTAGCATTGTCATTACAACAAGGGTTCGAATCTCGATCCCGTTTCCCATTGTCATTCAATATAACATAATTAATATGTAACCTTTCTGTGGGGTTAACCGCACTTAAGAGATGTATGTACGTTTGTGAATCTCCAAAAAAAACAACCTACACCTATCATAAACATAGTTTGGTCAACATGGACCAAGCCTGAAGAATGTGCTAAATTTCGAAACCATGGGTCCTGAAGCCTCTGCACTAAGAGAAAAATCCATAAAACCTATTAAGTTGAATAGCAAATTTTTAAATCTTCATTTCTACAAAACAGCGCTTAGTGCGTTTGGACTCACCCTGAACAAAACGTGTAGCAAATTTCGAATATGTCAGCTTTCCAGTCTCACCGCTCGTTGTGCTGCTGATACGAAAAAAACGTGTAAAATGATACAAAGAAAAATCTAATTCCAACTTCGAGAAAAAACTAATTCCAACTTCGAGAAAATCTACTCCGAGACTCACAAGGACAAATTCTGGACATGTGAGCCAAATTTTACGGCTAAGAGTGCACTAGACGAAAGTATAAAATAAGTTGTAAGTTCAATAAAAAAGATATTGAAATAGTATTTTAAAAATCATGGTGCACTTGGACCTATCCTGAATAATTTAATGAATTAGAGGCGTTCAGTAACGACATAACGTAGCATTGTTACGCACTGGTTAAGATCTGAAGATATTATGACATATTCTATGGCCACGCTAGATAAGATATGAGGAAGATCATTTAACATATTGTGGAAGGAACCATGCCAAATGGAAGCATTGTGTGTTGATTCGTTTTATGTAATTTTTGTTTTTCAAGTATACAAATCAAAATGAAATGTCTATTTTAAGAAAATGTTCTGACAAGTGAAAAAAACTTGTCCAAGTGAAGGATTGTAGCGAAAGAAACTGTTTTCTTTTTGTCAAGAGCTTAGTTCCGGCTTTCTAATAGAGCAGACGTTATGTTGAAGCAGCAGCAATCCACGCCTCCACCAGGTGGTGCTCATCGTGGATGAACGCGTGGTTGTCTTGCTCACAATGTCTCTTGAAACATAAAAATTACGAGCGTCATATCCGCCGGAAATCGGTATACTTAGGCACGTATTATTTGTTTAGAGGGAATATGGGGTGTATATATGAAGAAATAGAGAGAAATTAAGAGCTGAGACTTAGAAGAAAGAAAGGAGGTTAAGTGATTTGTGAGAATGAGTGTATTTAGGGATAAAAAGAGTGAGCGGGGAGTTTAAGAATGTCTGGCGAGTATTCACGATGTGAGAGGGGTCGTGGAATGCCATCCGGAAGTAGTTCATGATACGAAGAAAAAATACATTTACTGATGGGTTCCAATTTCGATACAGAACGAAAGTAAGAGTTGGGGGTGCAGTCAGCAGTTTGACAGCCATCCGCAGGAACCGGTTCTCAATTATGAGGAAGCAATGATGGTTGTGTTTGGAAGTAGTTACCCAGGTTTCGCAGGCGTAAAGCGCAAGACTTCGAATCCAGACTTTATAGATAAGAAAGTTCTTTGAGCCGGATCCTGCAGTAAGGAAAGATTCGAGAACGACGGGAAAGCGTGCTATTCATTGTGGTGAGAATAGGTTTTGCATGATCCTCCCAACGAAGTTTCCTGTCCATCGTGATCCCAAAATACTTGACACTTGTGGAGCAAGCCATAATGGTTTCCTTGACTTTGATCGACGGCAGGCTTTGGAATTACTTGCCAGTCAGATAGCGGAAGGTGAAGATTGAAGGCGTGGCACTTGCAAGGATTCAGAGTGATCCCATTAGAAGAACCCCAGTCATGCTGTCCAGCGGACATATTCTGATCATTTTCCTAATTATTTTCTCAGGTCTTAAATCTAATAATATACTCCTGTCTTCAAAATATGTTCTTACTGATTTGATCACCTTTCCAAGTTGCATTCTTTTTAACATTCAGGTAGATCTCCTCTCTCTACACTGTCAAACAATCCTTCAGAGCCAATTGATATCAGAAGAGCGATTTTTCACTTTTTGAATCACTTCCTGGATTGCATCCTCCGTCCCTTTTGCCTTTAACAAATTTGTACTGCCATTTAATAAAGTTATGTGATGTCTTCTTTGTCTGTACCTCCTTTCCAGTGCTGGCAGCAACGTCATAGGTCTGTATAACGTCCTCTGTGTTTTATTTCTATCTGGTCCTTTTAGGTACAACCGCAATACCACTACCTACCAAATTTTCGGATAATACCCATTCCCTTCAGTTCTGTTTCATTTGCCCATTTCTCTAGCTCCGTTATACTCCGTTTTCTCATAGTCCACTTCTTGTAGTCTGACCCTCTCTTCCGCTACTAGCAACTCCTTCATTAGTGTTTCCCCAGTGTCTTTCCATCCTTCTGTCAATCCTGTCTGTTCTATTACGTTATTCCATACAATCCGTACCTTCAGTTTGTCACGCCATATCACATATACTATTTCCCACACATTCGTCCTCAAACTATCCTCCACAAACTGTCTCCAAATAGAAAAGTCAGTAAGAAATTGCCGCATTAATTCAGTGTTAAAGAAGGGTTGTGTCCCGGCAGTTATACGATGCAAAGGACGTTATTGGGAGGCAAGTTAGAAGAAGAGGAACAAGGTTTGCTAGGCAGTGAGTGCCTTGAGGAGGGAAGGTCCTGAAGTGGAGAAAATGGGGAAGACTTGTTTTATCACGTCCATTATGGTGCGCAGATAGTGACGTTGAAGAAAAGTGAGAAGTTCATTGAGTGTCTGAAGGTCAGACAAAGTGGTCCCATGGTACAAAGAAGTGGGGTCCACGTCAGCAAAGGACACCAACATAGGTCTTGAAGCAGATGCTGCTGCCACCGTAGGGCGGACAGTGGTATTTACTCGACGGGTTACCTTGACAGCCTCCCGCAGCTCACGAGTACGGACGATCTGCTCAGCCTGCCTTCTCTTCAGCTCGACGAACACCGGGCAACCGGACTAGGAGGCTCAGTAATCACCTGCACAATTATTGCAGGTGGGTTTCGTGGGACGCGGGGATCATTGGGCCAGGCCATGTTGGCCCGCGCACAGATGATAGATATCATTAGGCCCCCAGTGGTTGCGGGTATGGCCCCAACCTTCACACCACGTACAGTGAGCAATCCACTCACGTCGGTGGCATTCCTCGAGCGTCACACGGACGTTCCCCAGATGTTCAATTTAACTGTTTGAACGGCCGCAAAGGCAATCTTCACCATGTACAAACCGAAGTGGACCCGCCCATCGTCGTTCTTCTTCTACACCTAAATTAGGTGAAAAACCTTAACATCTTGGTTTCTATGTCACCGCAAAATGATTCGAGGTCTCCATTTGGCTGAAGACACCGAATCAATAGTCGGTGGCTTCTATCTTCAATGGCACGATGGAAAAAGAAGGAAGTGTTGGGGTCCCAGCTCGGGAGCTCCGTAACTAACAGACTACCGCTTGGTGGTCGTAATTGTCCAACGCGAACAATAAAATGCTGTCGGGTGTTCCAGTAAGCCTAGATTTTGCGACTGTAAGCCTAAGTACCCCCAGCAATTTTTGCGTGTCGAGTACTTTTTCAACGTAAATTTCCCCTCTACGGCGACCGTTGCCAGCAATGGCTCTTTCAGATGTGTTGGTGGTGGGTAGGATGGGGATAGGCGAGGAAGAAGGATTGGGATGGGAGGGAGTGCTTCCTTCTGAGTTTACATTCCCTGCTTGCTGGCCACTCGACCTACAGAATCCGAAGAGGTTGCATTAGACGCGACCGTGGTGGCGAGGGATGAGTTTTAGTATCCGGAGTGTACCCTTCATCATGCTCCATTGATACAGAAGAATGGGGCATGGCAGTCGGAACAATCCGTGTAATGCACTTCGGTAAAGACTCTAAAGGTGGCGCATCACCGGACGCACCTGGTAAATACAAGAAGCTGGGACGCGTCAGTCCAGATGTTGTTGCGACCGAGGAACACTCACCCTTTGTGGCAACACTGTCATGCCCAGGTGTGATGGTCGCAGGAACGGTAGATAGTCCGGTAGCAGGTGCCACAGGAGCAGTCACCATCGTCGACGGAGAATCCATTGAAGTGGTCGCCGGAAGATCAAGCAGCCTCCTCTTGGTGAAAACATGGTGCATCATCCGTGCTTGACGGCTGGAAGAAACCCACTCTCCGCAACGCCGTCGGCAGGTGAAGTGGAACAATACTCTGAAGTCCCCGTAAGACCGGTATCAGGGGCTGCCGCTGGCAGCACCCGGAGGAAACCCTATAATATGACTGGATATACAATTTCTTGATACACGAAATTTTGATTCAAATTGAGAAAAAATCAAAAAATATATTTAAGCACGACTCAAAAAGTAATTACTGCATCCTAAGATGCAGCAAAAAGCAAGCTGAAGTTCAAAAGACGCGACGAACGCAACCCGCACGACACGCGTTTCCTCGGCCAAGGGTTGCTACCATAGAAATACACTACCTAAGGTACTAGATACTAGATATTATATTTCTATGGTTACAACCCGGAGGCGCGCCGTGAGACCACGTGGTCCGAAGACATACAGAGTGCAAAATACTCGACGTCAGCGGAGAGAGAGAAAACGCGCGCGAAACACGGAGCGGAGAGTCACGGAGCGACCCGCACTTCACCACCGCCGAGCTCAGTATGCTATTTCTGTAGCCATCTATAGCTTACGTCCAAGCTGCGAACATTTGACGTGTTCAAGCAAGACAATATGCAAACACTATGGATTCATTTTTGTGTAAACAATGTAAAATAAACAGAACAATGAAGTAATTTGTTATCAAATTATATCTCTTGACTTCAATAATCAGGTATATTATTTCTTGAGCACTTTCATTATACGTTATGGCTCATTGTTTAGCAGACGGGGCTGGAATCCACTGATAACTGAAAAGCAGTATCAAGGATCGTCTCAAATATTTTTGACATAATATATTTTAGGAAACACAGATATCATCTATATACAGAAATCTCTTAAATTGCAGTGAATCTCACCGCCAGGTAACAAATTAAAAATGTTATGTTGAATGAAAATGGGAGACGGGACCGAGATTCAAACGGGCTACAGAGCGTTAAACTGACATTCCGAGTTCGAATCTCGGTCCCGTCTCCCATTTTCATTCATCATAACATAATTAAGATATCATCTATATATCTCACCCACAAAAGTGGATTATTTCTAAAGTAATCCAATTTCAAGGAACCTTATGAATAAATTGGCGTCTGAGGATGTCATTTTAGTGCACGTGTTTGTATTCCCTATTTGAAAGAAGAATTAATTTTCGAACTATAAAACATTGGATGTACGAACAAGACTGTCCAGTTCTATTGAGGAGTTTGTACTAGGGACGCAAAGAAGCTTTGTTAGAGTTTTAATATATCAGAGTCAACCTAATTTAGAATGAAGTGTGGAATTTTGCGGAAGTATACTGTATTTCTTAGAATTCCGTAGAAATCTTTTATTTGAGAAGGTGTTTTTTTAATGTAACTTAAAGATAGGTAAACACAAAAGTTTCTTGTGATAATAATAATTTTATTCAACACATCTGGCAATCGTCCAGAAAAGTAGTTATTAGTTTATTTATCTTGATTATATAATGGACGTAAATAGTAGACCAAGTTCAAATAGATTTATCCGTAAATTATACTTCAGCAAAAAGCGCACTCATTTCTTCAAAATATATCAACAGCGAACTTTACAACTACTGCATGTATTTTTCTAGTATATACTTCGAAATCCCCACTTTATGAGGAATTTCTTGTTTTTCTTGCACTGATATGTAAATGTGGGAACTAAATATGTAAATGTGTCAAAGAATACTTTTGCTGATGACATATACATGTGACCTCTGTTTTTTAAATGTAATTGTTCTTTCAGGCCTCAAACTTGTTTACAAAGAAGTCCATATAATAACACTGGAGGTATACAATACAAACTATGTGTTATCAAGTCACGTGCAATGTAAAATAATATATGTTCTAAATCATAGAGTGTTTCCAACAAAGATTATTTCCATTTTCATACTATATTTGCTATCAATATTTTTTAACATCTATTATTTTACGTTCATTGAGAATTAATGTACATCAGATAATGCTTTATTCATTACAAGTATTTCTCACTTTATGGATTACAGGCCCGCCTCCTTCAGTTAAAGCACCCAAAACTGTCCTCATGATGTTAAATGAAGTAGGAGAAATTTCTTGTCAAGTCGAAAGTGATGCAGTTTATGAAATAAAATGGGAAAAACACTCCAATTCAGGTACCATAAATTATTATTATTATTAATATAATTATTATTATACTATGTGGGTTCATTTATTACATTTTTCTAATTATACTGTAACCTACCGTATGTGGGACATGCGAACGCCTTTATACGATTGCAAATTTTCTCCATAAGAATATATCATTTGTGAAAATGATTTGATATCTTGATGTCTTCAACTTAACAAACTATTTCAATTGAATAGTTTTCAGTTGTAAAAATATTAAAATGACATTTTTTGTTATTGTAGGAAAATTCCTTCCAGTGCGAGACTCAAAAGCTTCAGTGAAGAATGGGCATTTGATGATAGCAAGTGTTGATAAGGAAGATGAAGGAATATATGTGTGTTCTGCTAAAAGCATTTGTAGGTATTCTAATTCTTTCTCTAAAAATCTCGTTCAATCATTTTTACGATATTTTCTATTGAAGTTGGAGAAGGAAGAAGTAAAGTGAATGTGGAAGTAGTGGAAACAGCAACAGTTACAGTGTCTCCTGATCAACAATTTACAGAGAATGAATCGTTCCAAATTTCTTGTCACGCGTCCGGCACCTTGCCAATAAATCTGCTTTGGAAGAAAGATGGTGTAATAATCCCGGTAAGATAAAAATATCATTTTAGAGTTCACATTTATCATACATAAGCAACTTTGTTCTGACTGACTGACTTCCTCTACGCATAGCTTAAACTTCTAAAGCTCGAAACATGGAATTTGGGCAGTAGGTGCACTTTGTACCGTAACTGTCCACTAAGATACAAAATTTTGCAATTCTAACTTTCTGAAGGTAAAATAAAGTGAGTTTTCGAATATTTGCTCTTTTGACGAACTAATTGAGGTATCTTCTCAGATTTTGTACATAAAATTATGAATTTAAATGTCAGGAAACGGGTCATTGGGTTCTTCGATATTTCAATTTCTAAAGAGCGCGAAAGGACAGTAATGATCTCCTGTTTTTGTCATTCACACAAAATATATCTCATTTTCGAAATTCGTCATAAACTAGTGGGACTATTAACTCGACAGTTTTGCGTAAATATTGCTCAATTATATACTTAAAATTTCAGGTTTTAATAGTAGTTTTTCTTTTCAATTGGTAAAAATAGGTGAAAATATTTGGAGCGCCTGAATGGGTCGAAATATGAGTCAGTCCAAGTGAATATCGCCAGCCCCCTTTTTTTTTAAAATTTTAAGTATGCATAATTTTGTATCATTTTACGCCGCAAAAAGAAAATTGTAAACCCCTAAAAGAAAAAAGTTATTAACAATTCAAAGGTGAGAAATGGCAGTAATTGTCGCCAGCTCCGACTTCCACGATAGAAGAAAACGAAAAACAACATCTGATAGAGGAATTAGTATAGAATTTTGCACCGGTCGAATTTATTTATAAAATAATATAATTAAACAACTTATTAACAAAATTGTAGCCTGCTCCCCTTTCGAATAATCTAGAAAAAGTAATATAAATCGAAGCTATGAATTTCGTACACATACAATTTTGTACCCTTCATGGGAAAAAGTTCTAAAAAATTATATTTTTTCTGTTCTTCTTGTTCAGCAGCACTACGACCCTAGCTGGGTCTTCGCTGTCTCAACGTATTGCTTCCATCTCTGACTGTTCTGCGCCTCTCACATCCACCCTCTCACGCCTTTTCAGATTCTCTTCTAAGCCGTCCTCTTTCCCTCGATCCAACTGACCTGCTAAGAAACACGCGTTTTGTCGATCGCCCCGTGCTCATTCTTGCAAGGTGTCCAACCCACCATACCCTCACTGACTTTGAAACGGAGACTATATTTTCTTTACCAAAACGAGCTATTAGTTCATGATTCATCAGTTACCGGTACGCGCCATTCGTTCTTTAACGGGTTCCGCTATCCTTCGCTGGATTTTGCGTTCAAATACAGCCTGACTGTTTTCGAGTTTCTCAAATACAGCCGGGCTGTTATACAGTCGAGCTTCACACTTGTAATTATACGTTTGGAGTGAGATTGTCTCCACCACCCACAACATACAAACAGCATCATTAGAGCTACAGCATACTAGGATTTTGCGTCGATCAATTTTTAATACATCATAATCAACATTATAGTCACCAGGTATCTTCCCCTTTTCGCATACGTTAACAGGGATCATTCATTAACCATTTTCATACACACAGATCGCAAATTTTCGGAACGCAGAGAAAATTACTCTTTATCTACTTTTTCTCTATTTCCTCTTTCTCTCTATCAAGCTGTTACGTGTATCGTCATTATTAAATAAAGAAAAAAAAATATTGTCAAAAAAGTAGCACAAACTGCGTATGACCACGTGGAGAACAATAAACTAATTTACTTTCCGGAAGCAAGCAAGGGACCATCCCATCAATTCCGATCAAGGGCCCTAAGGCAGAGGCGCATTCAAAAATTTCAGCAAAAATTCCTAGATAAGATAAAAAGTTAGCTGAGTTATAATACTAATAGAATGTCAAAAAGGTTGTAATTTAACGCAATAAAATTACATGTACAAATTATTATCGAACTATAGATTATTCTGAGTATAGTGTTTAAAAATTATACGAATTGAAATAACACTACTTTCACGATTTATTATTACAATAAACACGCCCCTAGACAAAGCCGAGAGAACCTGTATAAGAAATACGCCTCTACCCGAAGGAAAACCGGAAAAAATCCGGGTCAGGATGGGGCTACAGAATTTATGTACACAACCGTACCAAAGTTGAGTACACATAAAACTAAATTAATATGAGTCATAAGACAACACAATCATGCAAGAAAATAGTTTTTGAAATTGTTATAAGTTATTTAAAAAGTACTACAGCAATGGCGTGATAAAGTACAAGACCTATTTAACTTTTATTAAAATCAATAAATTCTTTTACACTGTNGCTGGTGCAGGTGGTAGTTTTTAACTGAAAATTGGAAGATATTCAATTTCATAATATCTTTTAAATATTGGGGGAGGAAATTGTATAGAACGATTCCAGAATAATATAGTCCTTTTTGGCAAAGAGTGGTTGACACTCTAGGGCTATAAATATTATTCCTCTTGCGAGTATTGTGTTCGTGAACGAGACTGTTTCCTATGAAGCAAGGGTGGCATTTCAGTCATTCGGTCTTAACAACCACGACTGTATCATAAATATAAATGCAGGGAAGTGTTAAGATATTTAACTCTTTGAATAAAGGTTTACAAGAGTTTTGGGGGTGATATTTACAAATTATCCAAACTATCCTCTTCTTAATCAAGAACGTTTGATTGCTGTGACCGGAATTGCCCCAGAAGGTAATGCCGTAACGTAAATGGGAGTAAACGTTTGCAAAATATACGCAACGCGAAATATGTGGACTAACTACGTTAACTAAGATTCGGAATGCGTAACACAATTTGCTTAATTGGGAATTAAGATTGTCAACGTGACAATTACATTTGATGTTGTGGATATTGAATATGGAGTACTAAAAATTTTGTATTCGTAAAAGTTTTTAATTGTGTTCCTTTTAAAGAAAGAGAAACCTGGGATAAAGATTTTGTGATACCATTGTGAAATGACATAGACACTGTTTTGTCAGTATTTACAATGAGAAGATTTGCATGGAACCAAGTCGAAAGATTAGACAAAACTTTTTGAGCGTTGGCGTGTTTACATAGTAAATTAGTGTCATCAGCAAAAAGAACCATTTTGCAATCTGATGTGGATGATGACATGTCGTTCACATACAATAAAAAGAGTATAGGGCCGAGAATTGATCCTTGGGGTACTCCGCAAGTAAGTGGCTTTGTTTCTGAAAGACAACGCTGAAGTATTTTATTTTTAGTATAGGATATTTCTACCTGTTGATATCTATCTCTTAAATAAGAAGTTATCCATTGATGTGGAAGTCCACGAATGCCTGAAGAATGCAATATGGAAAGGAGAATTTCGTGATCGACGACATCGAATGCTTTGGATAAATCTAGAAAATTACCCTGAGGATTCTCCACGGTCAAGAGATGAGGTAACATCGTTTAAGAAGGAAAATATGCCACTTGTAATGGAAAAGGATATTAATCACGTTACGTCGAATGAAAATGGTAGACGGGACCGGGATTCGAACCCGGGACCTTGAGCTCTACGCGCTCATGCGCTTACCGACTGCGCCATCCCGTTCGCTTCTCGGGTCCGTCTATCATTCTCATTCAACTTGTGAAACCCAAAGACCTCTGAGGTGGTCTCGTAGAGACTAG
>NNCF01127021.1:87021-97192 GCA_002313205.1 Laupala kohalensis
TTTTGAGCGTTGGCGTGTTTACATAGTAAATTAGTGTCATCAGCAAAAAGAACCATTTTGCAATCTGATGTGGATGATGACATGTCGTTCACATACAATAAAAAGAGTATAGTGCCGAGAATTGATCCTTGGGGTACTCCGCAAGTAAGTGGCTTTGTTTCTGAAAGACAACGCTGAAGTATTTTATTTTTAGTATAGGATATTTCTACCTGTTGATATCTATCTCTTAAATAAGAAGTTATCCATTGATGTGGAAGTCCACGAATGCCTGAAGAATGCAATATGGAAAGGAGAATTTCGTGATCGACGACATCGAATGCTTTGGATAAATCTAGAAAATTACCCTGAGGATTCTCCACGGTCAAGAGATGAGGTAACATCGTTTAAGAAGGAAAATATGGCACTTGTAATGGAAAAGGATATCCTAAAACCGTGTTGATCGTCAGAGAGAATGTTATATTTTGATAAAAAAAACTAGAAGACGCTTTTAGAACAATTTTTCTATGATTTTTGAGAAAGTGGGTGGTAGAGATATTGATCGGTAATTCCCAATAATAAGTTTGTTTCTTGTGTAAAGGTTTTACTTTAGCTCTCTTCAATATGTTAGGAAACACCCCTTGCGATAAAGAAATATTAAAAATATTTATGAGTTGATTTAATATAGCGTGGGACGAAAATTTAACAATAACCTCGGGTATATAATCTATGCCTAGTGAAAATTTGTTTTTTAATGAGCTGATGATTCATTCTCATGACTTCACTGGCGTTAGTTTCGGAAGTGAACATAGAATTGGGTACATGAGTGAATATAATTGGAGGACATTGATTCGGATATATTGAGTTCGTTTTTTACCTACTTCTGAGAAATAAGAATTAAACATATTTGCGATGTTTTGAGATTTGATTCGATTTTGCCATCGTTTTGTAAATAAATATTTTCTTTGCGATTTTCAGAAATTGACGTGTAATTTTTAACAATATTCCACATGGCTTTCGTCTGGTTGTTCGATTTTAGTAACAGCCTGTCGATTTCCATAACTTTAGCTGCATAGACCACTTTTCGAAGAATAGTCTTATATTTACGAAAATAGTCAAGGAATTCGGATGGTTGGTTATAGAGTTTTGAAAGATAATATAAACGGCGTTTGTTTTTTAAAGAAATTCTTATCCCTTGGGTGATACATCTATTGTATTTATTTGTGTTAATTAACTTGCGTTTTATGGGAAAGCTAGAGTAGTAATGTTTTAGGAATATTGAAATAAATACATTGAAATTTTCGTCGGCTATTTGGCAATTGTAAACATCTTTCCATGTTTCTTCACGCAAATAATTTATAAATGTGAATTGATTTGTGTCGTTTAACTCTCTTGAAAACTTGTAATGGATTTTAAGCGGTTTTTGTTTATTATTAATAGTCAATACTTGAGCAAGGTGATCGCTGTATCCGGCGATAAACGAGAAATACGAGATACCATTGTTGACGATAATTTGATCTAGCAATGTTTGAGATGAATCGGAGAGGCGAATGTTGTCGTTTATCTTAGTAATAATGTTGAAGGAGTTGATAAGATTCTTGAATCGGTTAATTGGTGAATGTGCAGAGTCGGATGTACTCAAGAAATCGATGTTGAAATTATCACGTATACCAATAGATTTAGTAGATTTGTGTGATATATTTTAAAACAGTTTTGAAGTTCCGAAAAAATATGTCAAGATCTGATTGAGGAGGTCTATAAATACACAAAACAATAATACCTGTGTCGGTCGATTAACTGTAGAAAATTCGAACTCATTATCCTCCCAGAAGTTCTCGTAGCCTGGCAGTGGAGAAGATAAAATATAATTACGAACGTAGATACACATACCTGTGCGGGGTTTTTTCCTTTAAAATTTTGTCGACAGTAAGAACTTGCTAAATAATAATTAGAAATAGCAGTATCGTTGATGTTGTTAGTTGAATGCCAATGTTCTGGGAGGCATAGCAAATCGAATGGATTTTCGTGGACCAGAATTCTAATGTCTGTCAATTTGTTTGAAAGGGATTGGACATTATGATGAAATATAATTATTTTATTTTGGCAAAGAGTTTGCATTTCACGAGAAATGGAATCGACGTTAGATTGTGGAGAGGAATTTGAAGTTGGTACACCTTCTAGTTCTGGATGAAGCCCGCACACTGCACCCGAACGCGATTGTCATTTTTGAGTACCACATCGCGCCCGTGAGCGCAAGTTGTAACTGAGAATGGGGGCGGCAAGAGTTATGAATGGATGAATAGATGAGGATGTGGGAGATGAGGAAGCGGTAGGTGAAAGAACGGGGACACGAGAAGAAATGGGTGTGGCGATAGGAGGAGGTAGTGATGAGGTAGAAGCAGAGGGAGGTGGAGGAGGAGGAGATGAGGTCGGAGTAGGAGGAGGAGATGAGGTCGGAGGAGGAGGAGGAGATGAGGTCGGAGTAGGAGGAGGAGATGAGGTCGGAGGAGGAGGAGGAGGAGGAGATGAGGTAGGAGCAGGAGGTGTAGGAGTGTGTAAACGGGTAAGTGGATGATGTGAGGTCATATGTGAAGCTAGGAGAGAACCGAAGTGATGTTTCCGAGACGGTCTCAAATGTAAACTGTGCTGGGTAAAGTCCTTGATAGTCAGGTGTGGTAGCTAATCAAAAAATGTGATTTTTGTGTCAGCCAGGTGATGTTTGCCAGGTTAATTTCGTGGTTTATTTGTGGAACGAAGAACCATGGAGGCAGGCTAGAGAATATTATTGTTGTGTTGAGAGACCGTTTTTAGTTCATTTGTTGCATATAATCTTCGAAAGCCATATATAATTCTTAATTTTTAATATATTCTGATTATCGTTTATCTGTGTAAACTCCATGTTTTTGTAATACTTTGTACCATTCTGCTCTCTCTTTCCCAACTAGTGTACGGTTATGTAATGCATGGTTTATTTATCATTTTCTACCAGACAGATGCATTCTACTGTTGTGGTTTTCTTCATCCTATACCAATACTCTCGAAAGTTACTATGTTGTGTTAGTATTTGTAACATTGCTCGTGATAGTTGAAACCACTTCTTATTTATTTAGCTGTATCGCACTGTTTTAATGAACTGGTATGTGATTCTGTCCTTCTTTTTCCCTTTCCCAGCGAATATCCCAACATGCTGTTAATACCGAGCCTATTCTTCTCTTCCATTTTATTTTCCCGGGTCGTATTATTTCATCTCCCATTTCTATGGTTTCTCCTTTACGTATTTTATAACGTAGATAGTGTTTATCAAGCTCAAGGTCTATCCGTAGATTACTAATTGCCCTTGTCAATATACTTGCGTATAACCCACTCCAATTTATCAAACACATTCTCTGTAAGCTACTTAGTTTTCTCTCCATATGTATTAATTTACTTCGATCTATCCAGGCAGAGCTGCAATTTATTAACATTGGTATCATAACCCCTTTGTAGATCTGTCGTAACTCTTTGAGTTTTATTATTTTATTTATTCCGACTCTTGTTCGGCCATATATCATTCTTTTAATAATCGTCACCATATATGTTATATGGTTTGTAAATGTTAAAATTTTATCTTGTGCGACTCCTAAATACTTCACGGAATCTTGTATTGGCAGTCTCCATTCTGGAAATTTTATTATAGGATTCCTTCTGCTCTTCCCTTTTTGGGGCATGCCAAAGACAATCGCTCCTGACTTCGTTCGGGATATTATTAATTTTATTTTAGTGCATTCCACTCGAACTTACTCAAAACGTCCTTTTTCTTCCCCTAGTTCGCGTCTACCATTTCCCCCAACGATAATCACTACATCGTCTGCGTACGCTAAAAGTTGTATATTTTTTGTTCCATTTTTCAAGTATTACATTGAGTACCAAATTCCAGTAAATTGGACCTGTGTGGCTTCCTTTCGGACGTCCTTTATCTACTTTACTTATTATTCTCTCTGTTCTTAAATTTAGTAGTACTATTCTATCTTCTAAATATGACTTTATTAATTTCTTTAGTGGTTGAGAAATCTTTTTCTTTTCTAATTCTTCAAGTATCACCTTGTATTGAACACTATCGATTACCTCTGTGAAATCTATGCAAGCAATAAGTACATATCTTTTTTGTCTCCCTTTTATTTTCTTCATCAATTTTTGCTTCTGTACTCCTTCCAGGTTTAAAGCCGTACGGTAGTTCTTTTTGTAATTTATTTGCTATTATTTTATCAAGGATCTTTCCCATCACTGGTAATAGAACTATTGATTTTTATGATAAACTTAACACTTTGTCCCTATTCGCTGGCTTAGAGAAAAGCTTGAGAACTCCTATCTTCCAATACCTTAGGAAATATCCATATTCATAACACCAATTCTAACAACTTTACGGAATACTTCCAATAAATTCTTTATAATTTCGTTTGTTATGTTATCATAACCTGAACTCTTGCTAGTTTTTATATTTTTTATTACAGTCGTCATCTCTAATATTGTTATTATCTGTATCCTTTACTTGTTCTTGTATGTGCACCCTTCCTTCCAGTGTGTTTATTTGTTTCCCTTTCAATATTTCCGTTATCATTGCTTCTCCTGTGTCTCTCCATCCAGCAGTGTATCCTCTTGCTTGTTTAATATTTGCCCAGACCGTTTTATTTTTAAGTTTTTCTCTGCCTATGACATAACGGGAGGTCCCACACATTTGTTGTCAAACTTTCCGTAACATATTTTCCCCAGTCTTCTTTCTCTTTCTTCCTCGACATTCTTTTGAAACTTTTTAAGTGTGTTCAATATTTACCTTTCTCTGTTTCATATTTCTCTGTTCCAGGTTTATCCATCTGATAACTCCTCCGTCTTAGTTTGTTCCGTATTCCTTTTGCGTGCTGTAGATCCTTATCCCGTCAAATCTGTCCTTAGCGCAAGCCATTTGTTGTCTTACTATAGTAGGGACGTATTGTAACCAATATATGTTGTTGAATTTTATCTATTCTATCACCCATATTTTGCATGGTACTCATCACTGGGTATTCTATTTCTGCATTTCTTTCTTTCCTTATCTTATCCCAATCTATTCTCCTGAGTTATAATTGTTTTCGCCTGTCTCTTGTTCCTCTTGTTTTCCTTCTATTTTATATTATTTTTCTATGATCACTTTCTATTGCATTCTGTATTTGCCACATCATAGCTATTAAAGGTCTGTTCTTGTCTTTAATGTAATGTCTATTATTGACTGATATTGCGCGGAGCATTCTCGTGGACAGGTCGTTTTTTATTCTAGTGGATGTGTTACCTCGCTCAGAAAATGTCGGGATCTGCCACTGCATAGACTTAGAATATAATAGAAAAATCCAATAAAGAGTGTGTTGCAAGAGAGAGAGAGAGACATTATAAAAAGAGACATCACCCCGGGTAATGTCTTTGTGATCAGGTGTAGAAGAATAAAAGGAAATAAAAATGTAATTGAAGATGGCAGGCATAATCTTAAGGTTTTTTAACTTCCGTGTTGCTTTGTATGCCATCCCATCTACAACGCGTACAATGATTTTCTCGCCTCGTATCAAACGCCATCCCGCTGCATTTATTCTAATATTATCTAGGTTTATCATCTCAAAATTTTTCCCATTTGTGTGTTTCAGTTCTTATTGGCCGTCCCTATAACCAATACCATCTAGAGAAGAGGCATTTTCACTCATTGTTACCCCTGCCTAGAATAGATATACTAGTGTAGTCCTCCCTCTCTACCGTTCGGTATAATATTACGCACAAAAGTAATTACTTCCGTGTAGCGAAACTTCACTATCGCCTTGTAAGATAAAAGTCATTATAGACACAGGTGATGACTACTTAGATTTTTTCAAGAAGAAAATTTGTGATATAATGATATAACAGTAAAAGTGACTTAATAGGAAACTTCTTTTTACCGAAACGTGATTTAATAATTTAAATAAGCACATGTGATATTATATTACCTTAAATATCAACCCACTGGCATTGTATAGTTAATTATCGCAATTTAATATTCTCTAATTTTTATAAGCGAAGAGTATTGAGTGTCCTAATTCCTACATTTTAGAAAGACCAAGACTGAAAACTCTAGAATGATATGACCAATATTCACGAGTTTAGTTTTGCTAATTTAAACACCTCAATAAATGAAATAGAAATAAGTTTTAAAAATTGCTATTAAATAAATAACTATTTAATAACACCTGTTTGCGTGCATTTAATAAAAATACACATTACATGTTTCATTGAAAGTTTACGTTGGTACGTATGGCAAGTTTACAAAAGTTCACATTACAAGTATCACTTTTCTAAACAAAATATCTTTCATTTTCTTGGCGCGGCATCTTTCGTAGTATTTTTGTTTTTTAAAATACCTGTTGTATACCCCATTACGTTATTATTAACGTTTTTTACGCCAAAACACACGTAAAACAGCATGTATTTGACGTTTAAGTCGCGGTTACACTATGTAGCAATCTGCTGTATACAATTGCATGAGCTTTCCACGCGTAGCTCTTTGCTACAAGTAAAATTCGCTTTATGTAGCATTTCCTCAAAAGAAACAGCATGCACAAAATGCTACATGCAGCTATAATTTTTACTATATTGCACCGTTTCCCGCCAGGAGTCGGAAAAACGCAGTAAAAGTCCTAAAGATTCTGTCTACCATCTTTAATTACGTTTGAAGACAATTGAAAAAATCTAATATATTAAATCTTGAAACAATGCCGACGGCGCCACTTTTACTTATGCTCGCAATGTTAAAGAAATCAATATTTAGCATTCTAAATTTCAATAACTGTGCTGTATTTTTTCTTCAAAATTTGACAATCATCCAAACCTGTCTTTTCTTTGCGTTTTTAAAATTTGAGATATGTATGTATGAAAGTGATTAATAAAAAATCCATTTTCACATGTGTATGTAAATCTGGTTACAAAATGTATTGATATTATTAAAAATTTGATAATTGTCAAATTCTATAATGCTGTAGCTCTAATGACTCTGTTTGTATGAAGTGAGTGGTGGAGACAATTATTCCCAATCCTAAAGTATAATTCGTGTATTATAAATGAAGTAATATTAAAGTATATTATTGATACAATATGCTGTCGCCAAGTTTTTTGTGGAACTCTTTGAGACAAACAATATTGCCATTCATAGTTGTCACCTATCTCTAACTGTTTAGGCAGCGTAAGCAAATATAACATTCTTTTTTCAAGATTTTTATCCAGATTTATTGACTATCGTCAAAAACCATTTCTATCTTTCTTATCACACATTAAAAAGGTTAGTCTATGTTCATCCTGAACATCTAAACTATCACCTCACCAAAAATTTGGTTCAGCGGTTTTGTCGTGATGTTACCCTGTTACCACAATATTATCTAAATAATTAGCACACCCCGGTACTAGTACTGTTATTTGACTGAGGAACTGCTGAAAAATAGCCGCTGATGATGCAACTTCAAAAGGCAATCACTGGTACTGAAACAGACCCACTTGTGTGTTAATAACTGCTAGTTTTTATGCATTGTCCTCCAACCTGATCTGTAAATATGCATCCTTCAAATCCACTGTAGAAAAAAATCCCCCCTGCTAACTTGGTAAATAAGTCCTCTATTCTTGGTATAGGTTATTGCTCTATTTCTAACTGTGCATTCACTGTGTTTTTTAAATCCCCGTCAATTCTCACATCTCCATTACATTTCCTTACTACTACAATTGATGTCACCCATGCACTAGTGCTTATTGGCCGTAAAATTTCCCTCTGCACTAACCTTTACAACTCTAAATCCATCTGTTGTCGTAGGGCGATGGAAACTTGCCTCGCCTTGTAGAACTAGGGAACTGCCCTATTCTTCAGCTGAAAACTAGCCTCCAAAAAATTACTGTCCTCCAGCTCATCCTCAAAACCTTACGCAAATTCTTCTTTCAACGCTTCTACTTCATCATAAGGTACTTCGTCCTCTACTATATTCACATTATCCTGAATTTAAAACCTAACACATTGATTTCATCCATATCAAAAATATTTATAGCCTCAAAAATATTGACTACTATCACTTGCATCACTCTGTGTAATTCAATCTCACCTTCAACATCCCTTTTACATCAATGTCACTTTTCCCAAAATTTCGTGGTTTACGCTCACAAGCAATACATTTAGGTGCCCCTAACGCATGATAATGCGATAGAATTCATAATAATACAAATTTAATACAGAATTTGACACCATCTCACGGGAACAGCGCCTGCCAAATTTTCGCTTCCGAGGCATGACGCGGCTACACTTTCAAATTCTTTGCATTCAAATTCTTATAAAATCTAAACTATTCGTCGAAATTTTACAATTTAAAAACGTCTTTTATCTTTGTTTAATGCACAAAACAAAAAATCCATTAAATTTGATGATTGTTTTTTTTCCTTCTTAAATTACTCTCTTAGATTGAAGAATTCAACACTTATATTTTTAATAATGTTTAATCGATAAAATTAGGTTAATTTTTGTAGATATACACATGGTGTCACGGACTTTTTTGTAGAACTTTTTTGCAGAAACAATATTACCATTCATAGGTGTCACCTATCCCTAACCGTTTAGGCACCGTAAGCACCTTTTTTCCCGATTTCATCGACATTTATTATCAAAAACATTTTCTATCTTTCCTATCGCACATTTTAAAATTAAAAGTTAGTCTGTGTTCGTCCTGGACATCTACACTATCTCCTTGCCAAATTTCACGATCGGTAGAGTGGTTTAGTCACGATCAAGTAGGAAAGAGACGGATACATTTTTGCGCTACGCATTTATATATTAGTATGATATTATTAATGTAATATGACAAGTGTCTGGTGTATTCTAACGTACCCGCTTCACATAATGAAACGCACTGAGCCAAGAAATCTCTGAAGAAAAGTAGCTATGTGAAACATTTCGTCTTTGGGCTTACAATCGCATTGATCCGGCAGTCTCAATTGTATCTTGGCATCGTCCCCTACAATTCACACAATATTATTTAATAATCTATTAGTGGATGCTCAAATTTTTCAATTTTCAATTTCTGTGAACTTGCCTGTCCAAATATTGGTCAGTATTAATTATTACGATTTGATATTAATTGCGTATTTTGTTTTAAAATTAAAACGACTTACATCAGGACATTATATTGTATTTGGGTATTTTCATCCATGAGATAGTGCAGTTAGTTTGAAGAATTTTATTTGTTAAATTCTGAATAAAAAGTCCGGAGAGTTAAATCCGCGATTTCTAGGTATTCGGAGGAAAAGATGTCGCTTCATCAGAACCATTGCAATGCAGGATGAGTTGGGGAGTGTATATCAGTTTCAATATTGAACCAAGAGAACGAATCAAAGCTCTCATAACAATTTGCACCCTGGTGTTGATTTTGAAATATCTCTCTCCTTACGTCTCCTCTTCACGAGGAACGGCTAAGCGGTGATACACACAAACACATACACACACATTCAAACATGAATTATGGCACATGAGAAAAACAGTGGATTCAGTATTCTGAAAGCTATGACTAAAATGACGAATGCATAACATCAAGTCTAAAATGAACTAAGGGATGAGACGTGTCGATCACAAAATGCACATATCTGTCCGTAATGACTGTTCCTGTATATAATCCCGCGTTAATCGTCCCTTTGTACTTTTTTCTAAATGTGTTTACCCCGGCTGTGTATATTTATTTCTTCCTTATGTTTTATGCCTACTTTCTCCCATTAACCATTTGTGTCCATTCTACTACTATATATTTCGGAATTTCACTTTCTGCTTAATAAATTTATTGTCAAAAAACAGTACAGACTGCGTATGACCACGTGGAAGACAACAAACTAATTTACTCTCCGGAAGCAAGCAAGGGACCATCCCATCAATTCCGATCAAGAGCTGTAAGGCAGAGGCGGATTCAAAAATTTCAGCAAAAGTTCCTAGATAAGATAAAAAGTTAGCTGCGAGTTATAATACATATATAATAACAATATGTTTGTAAATTTACATGTACAAGTTATTATCGAACTATAGATTATTCTGAGTATAGTGTTTTAAAATCATAAGAGTTGAAATAACACTAAATTCACGATTTATTGTTACAATAAACACGCCCCTAGACAAAGCCTAGAGAACCTCTATAAGAAATCCGCCTCTACC
>NNCF01127021.1:98851-136214 GCA_002313205.1 Laupala kohalensis
GAGGACATTGATTTGGATATATTGAGTTCGTTATTTTACCAACTTCTGAGAAGTGAGAATTAAACAAATTTGCGATGTCCTGAGGATTTGTTACGATTTTGCCATCGTTTAGTAAAGAAACATTTTCTTCGCGATTTTCAGAAGTTGACGTGTAATTTTTAACAATATTCCACATGGCTTTCATACGGTTGTTTGCTTGTGAAGATATATTGCCAAATGTCCGTTAATATTTACAATCCTTTAATATTAACAAATCTTCTGTTGATGTTGTTCCACATGATCTCTCGCGTGTTGTTCCACATGATACTCTGCTCACATATGATATTGTTTCAAAATGTTCATTGCCAATCGATGCTCCCTAATGTATTGATCCTATAAATAAGGCTATAACATCTTTCTTTTTTACGCAAATTTGTAAAACCCGACTCGCAGCATGCAATATTATCTTTTTAATTGATTTTTGGATCACATAACTCTGGATGGATACGGAAATTTGAATTATCATGCGTTAGCGCGCTAGCACCACGTCTTGGAGTGGGGAAGATGGGCAAGTAATGAAAATGCTAGGTTTCGCTCTCTGTGGAAGGAGGCATTGTAATACATTTCGGTTTCGATATACTCTTCCAGGAGAGAAGGACGTGGTAACGTAAAGAAGAACTGCGAAAGAGCGTGTCAACGCGGACAGAAGGTGTTATGATCATCAGTGTTGACATTGACATGTGATTAAATGATTTACACAAATTAGTTGATGTCCAGAAGTTATCGCGAGAATATGGTTATCAAGTGAACAAAATTTGTGAACACTTCCGTGTTTTACCTCGTTTTTTTCATGAATTGTACCCTTACGGTCAATACCTTAGGGAAATATTATTGAAAATTTCGAAGCGACCCATGAAAGATGGACGCTTGCTTCTGCAGTGGTCTACCTTTCGTAGGCATTCTTATCAACTGAATGGAAATCCTAACTGAATCTCGCATTATCCAGTACTTTATTGGTGACTCGCGGAGCGCAGGTTCCGTGGGTCGCCTCGGTTAGGTCAGCTTCGTTACGACCGTTAATCAGTCTCGTTCGATTACGGGCGATTCCTCCCGTAATGGAATCATTTAGTATTGGAGCCCTTCGCTTACAGCTTGGCTATAACGCGTAAGAGACGCGTTCGTGAGTATTTCGTGACCCTTGTAAATCGAGGGCTCTCTCAGACGTGATCTCAATAATATTTTTTGTCACACGTGTTCACACACGACATGTTTGGACAAAAGTTCACTTCCATCTCTCCTTTTTCGTACCTCCCAAAATACTGCTTAATTCCCCCCCTCCAACATAGCATTTCATCCCTACTGTGCATTGCTTCGATATGTTTGAGCGAGACAATTTACTAATACGAAAACCAGGCATCAAAATATTCAGAAGCCTTATTTTTATTGGCTGGAATTCCCATGTGCCAATCGAGACCTGTCCGAGATTTCGTGCCAGCGGAAATGAAACATTATGCTGCATCATAAGGTCATGCTATTTTTAGGCACCATGAATATAGTTGTGACGCATCCTTCGCGACAGACGAAAAAGTTCCATTCCTGAATGTATAACTCGAAGGTATACCACGCCTTCTTAAAATATTAGAAGTGTAAAAAATTTCTCAAATTCTCGGAAATATGTTTGAAATGTCATAATATTTTCTTAATTTTTAGTTGTTTTGTCAGTCTGGCCCATCTCATCCGAAATAATCCACAATTTACATTTCTTTTACAATATATTGTATTCAGATATTTAAAATATACTTCTTACATTTTAGAACAGTACGTTTTCTCTAAAACCAGGTATTTATTTCATTTAGTTTTTCTAAGTTACGAAAGTGGCTGTTTTAGGTCCATCTACTCCAGTCTTACCAATACATAAAATATACATCTCTTTGAAGGGTTTGCTGTTGTTTTGCTGGTATCAAAACTTGAAGTTATTTGATTTCTCTTACCATCCGTAATTGGCTCTTTTAAGAGGACTATTTTGCTTGACTAGGAATCAGACGAAAGATTAAGAAGAATGGATGAGAACGTTTTACTGTACAAATTTGAACATTCTCAACAATCCGACGAAGGGATATTTGAATGTAGAGCGACTAATAAGGCGAATTCAGGTTTGTTTTAAGTATTGTGATTATGACGTTTTATTTTTTAAATAACTATATATCCTGTATTAATATTACCAACTACACCTTACCTAATTCCTTTTTGTTCTTAGCTAGTGGAGTTACAAAACTTAGATATGTTCAAGTTTTACCCCAAATTGAAAGTAAAGAGGGTAAGTATTTTTTTAAAATAAAATATATATTTTTTTGTTTCAATGATATGAATTCCTAAATGGCAATATAAAAACAAACACATTTTGTAATGTATACATTTTGATTCATGTAAATGATGTATGTAAAAATTAAAAGGGGTAATTCTCAGTTATACAATAAGATAAAACAAAATAGTTTTGATAAGGTATTTCACCTGATGTATATTTCTCGATGCATGAATTTTGTTTTTTACTTTTAGAAAGTGGAGAGAATATATTGATAGTGGGACAAGCAAAGGAAATCACTTGTAATATTGTTCAGGGAATACCTAAACCCTCTTTAACATGGTATAAAGATGGAGAAAAGTTGATGGAAGAAGATAGTGAGTTACGGGGTGCAACCGCATTCACAAATGGATCTCTGGTACTCTCATATGCCAAGCTAGAAAATGAGGGTGTATATGAGTGTGAAGCTGAGAACGTGGCTGGAAAAGCGAAGAAAACTTTTCACCTCACAGTGCTCGGTAACGTCTTCATGATACTTATTTTCCTAATATAACCCAACATCTCTCCTTCCCAATTCCCTTTCCCAAGTCCAACAGTTAGGTGGAAGAGCAGGCCTCATGGCCTGAACCTCATAGCCAAAAGGCATTAAATAAATGAGTAAATAATAAATGTTTGAGACGTGACTCTAGCTAAAGGTTTCCACTGATTCCAGACAAAACATAATAGTGCGTTAACTTACAACTGATAGTCTAAGATCCTGAAAAAGGTCTCCCTTCAACCATTTTATTTCCTAGCGAAAGTATTTTTATTAAGTACTAGCAGAACTACCCAGTGTTGCCCGGGATTTGAAACGAAACTTCAAACTTTTATTACTGGACATTCCTGACGTGGATGCCCTTGCTGACGCACCCCATTGTGATGGGTGATACGTGAATGATATGAGGGCACATGATGAGTGAATATTGTGGTGTAATGAAAGGCAAGGGGAACTGGAGTACCCCACGAAAACCTGTCGCGAACTCCGTTTTGTCCGCCAATGCGAATTCTATTTGGATCAGACAGGGCTTGTACCAGCGGCACCTGAGATAGAAGGCGAGTACGCTAGGTACTACGCCACGGGTCTTTACTCATCCGTTTAAAATAATCATTTAAAAAATCATTAAAATGTCTTTACTCGTCTGTTTTCTAATTGAAATATATATGAAAATAAAGATAATCGTATTGCAAATATTGTGATATTAGGTTGCCGAAGTAAAATCATTCAAAACTCACGGTTGTAGCGCTTTTGAAATCGAACATTTGAGCGAAAGAACGGCGCACAACAACGTAGATGAGTAGTGTATACTCTTCGGTGTGATAGAATGCGGTAGGTTGTCTTCCTCCATCAGACATAATAGTACGCTCTCCTCTTACAACTCTCGTTAGCTTTTCTGTTGCGCACCGTTCTTTCGCTCAAATATTCTACTTCAAAGGCGTTACAACCGTGATTCTGGACTGATTTTGCTTCGGTAATGTCACTGTTTTCGCAGGGACCGTACGGCGAGTCGAAGCCAATGTGATCTTGTTTCACTTCATGATTATTTCGACATAATGACAGCAAATGTGTGACATTATCCAGATGCGTCTGTTTCCTCTCCTGAACGGTCCTTTGCTCCCAATGTTTCCTTAGGGTGTCGCTTGTCAAGGCTATGGCAGTGCACAGCGACGCACAATTCGAATATTAAATTGGGGAAGTGCTAATTATTTGGAATGCATATTTTCATTATATATAATATTAAATTTATTTACTTAGAAATCTCTTAAATTGCGGTGAACCTCACCAGCAACAGATTAATTATGTTATGTTGAATGAAAGTGGGAGACGGGACCGACATGGCGCAGTTGGAAAGCGCATGAGCGCGCTAAGCTCATGTTCCCGAGTTCGAATCTCGATCTCGTTTCCCATTTTCATTCAACATTAGATAATGAAATGTATTTTAAAAAACCGTTCGACACGCCATTCAAGAAAATTTGGAGAAATAAGAATTGATGGTGAAAATATTATACTGTACAACAAGAGAGGTGGAAAAGGAAGATAATGAGAATATTAAATTATTGTTGACAGATACTGTAAAAATAGAAAGAAGATATTTATTCGAATTTATAAACAAGGTAAATTACGCTCTAGAAATAAATTTTAGTTCGATTCTCCAAAGAAATTACTAAATGGGCCTGGAAAATTCAATTCATACCTTGAAAAAAAAACAATAATGAACAATGATTTATGTAAATGAGACGAAAAGAGTGGAGATGTTAATCACGTTTTATTGAATGCAAAATATATGGATAAGAGAGAGGGGAATATTTCCGAAAGTTACGACAGCAGACGAATTGTGCTTCAAAGAGCATGTAAATTATATAGATGGAAAGGTGTGTACTGCAAAGGATGGGGATTTCGAAGTCCACCATAGGCCGCAAACAATTGTTATAATTGTATAAGAGTATAATTATCCCGATTATTGCTTATGGGAGTGTGGTATGACACCAGGTGCTCAAATGTGAGAAGAAAATCCAAAAATTAGCACAACTTCAGAGATTATGTAAAATACGTTTATCAGGTACATTTAAGACAATTTCGACAGATGTTTTAAATGTTATACTGGGAATAATTCCAATAAAATTACAGAACACAGAAAATGATTTTACGAAGTATAATGAGGAGAGAGCAACGTCTTATAGTAGGTGAACAATAACGGATGAAGGAAAGGGAGAGAAAACGAAAATAACGTCTGCTTTATTGGAAGTACGGCAAATTCAAAAGGAGAACCGAGAAGAAGGACATTTAAAATGAACCCAAAAGTTGAATTCGTCCAAAGGATGAGAAAGTTATTCATTGCAAAAAGGGAGATGATGAAAGTATTGTCGAACCATGGCGATATAGCGACATACTTTTGAAGGTTTAAGAGAAGAGAGAATGGGGATTGTATAAGTGGAAATGGGGAGGAAACTCTGTCACATTATTTGAGATCGAGCACTGTATGGAACAGAAAGGGGATTATTTTTGAAAAGGATGAACAGAGAAGGTGTATTAACTACAGAAATGTACTACAATTTAATAAATAGCTAAAGGGTGTACAAAATATTTGAGCAATACGTAATATCAATTAGGGGAATTGAGAATGCACTGAAGCATTCGGTAATATACGCGATCAACGCCACGGCCTGGGGTAGTACACAGTCACAACGAGCACAGAAAGAAAGAAATACGGCGAAATTAAGCTTAAAAGTAAAAACAACGAAAAATGCGCCAAGAACAGACATGAACTGTCACGTCATGTCAACAGATATAGATGAGATATTTGAAATAAGAGATAAAAGTACAATAATACTGTATAAGTATTAATACGTTAAATAATTAAATTATATGTAAAAAAGCACGCACGGAAAAAACCTACGCTGGGGCAGTTAATGTATTGACTATCAGCCGGGCAGACAACACATATATTAGCACAGCTAACATCTGTCTGCTACGACGTAAATTTTCCTCCCTTTGTACCACAGCTTACAGCATTAGCTCTCACAGCTTAAGTAGATAATTTATAAGATGAAAAGGGGGCAAGTTATATTAACTTATGGTAGAGGACGTCGCCAAACCTTTTAAAGGTAGCGTTGATTCGGCGTCGGAAACTCATTTGCATGCTTTCTTCTCTTACGGTTTTCTGGACGATGCTCATTTTAATTTCAACTCCATTGCCTTCCCTTGCTTTTTCACAGGCCCATAGCATACATTCATTTTAAGGACGTGCTTACTTAACGTCCGTGTTTGGCATCCGACAGCGCCAGTATTCGATCCATGGCACTTTTCTTTTCAAGGCGAGAACACTACCACTAAGACATCTGCAGCCCGGTGACATGGAATAAATTTTTATCGTCTTGTGTTGCGCTGTCTTAGATTTGACACCGTAGTAATGGTACCATGAATATTAAATACATAAAATAGTATTCATCTTCAAAAATATATCTTAAAGTACCAAGAAAATATTGTTTATATAATTCCAAAAGTTTCTTTATTTTGAATATACTTGAAATTTATTCTTATTAGATTAATACAGTTGACAATAATAATATTTAAAATAATAATTAGATATTCGGCAACATTAACCTACAAATATTCAAAATATCAGGGTACAGATGCTCGACGTCGAGACAACATAGTAAATGTTCTTCGTCTCGGCTTCGGTTTCCGGCGATGCGACATCGGGATGGCGTCATTTAGTCGTACTAATGAATCATTTGGTTCAATTAAAGAACTATTCATAGTTGCGAAAGCCATGGTCAATTTGACTCCCTAAAACAATTGCGTACGCTGTGCCAGCTCAGTCATGAGTCAACGAACCGAATGCATAGAATGCAGCGCAGCCGAGTGTCATTTAGAGGCAAATACATACGAGATCGGTGAGGAGGAACAAACCACAGTTCTTGTAGCTATGTTAGATTTTTGAGCGGGGCTGAGCTGTTGCACGCAAAACCCCTAAACTATAACTGTTGATGTATCTATCCTCCCTGATAAAACAGCGTTAGCTTCCGCTGGTCTCAATCAGACGAAAACTGCTTTAGGGCAGCTACGGCGTATTCTGTGGCAGCTACTGGAGCTGTCTGTCCGCTAGACAGCCAACGCGTAAGCTGTCACAGCTATCTGTAGGCTGAGCTATCCAACTTAGTTTTTCCGTGCGGGAAGCTGGAAATAAGAAATTGGACAAAATTGATAAGCTTTGCAAATTATTTCTGGAATGCACTTGCCAAATATGCACGATACGAGTCTTTACTAAGAATTTGTTTTAGAAATGAAAACAATGAAACCATTATAGTGGCTAAATTATAATTAAAACAATACAGTCTATAAGAAAGGAAAATGCAAGACGAGTGATGAACTATTACGGAACAAAACCTCTATAATGACTATGTTGGCTATGGTGTTGAGAAATGAAACCTGTAAATGTAAATAAATAAATTTATGAATCTCATACCATTTCATTTATGTGTAAATTATAATTTCATCAAAATATCAATACGAACTAATTATTTGCTCCTGTTATGATAGAACGCCCCACTTTTAGAGATGAAAAGCATAAGATTTTGAAAGTTAAACCCGGATTGAATGTATCTTTGCCGTGTGAAGTTTATGGTAATCCAAAACCGACAGTAGCATGGAGAAAGGATGATGCATATTTGACTTCATCGAACATGTGAGATATTTGTTTTTTCTTCTCTTGATTAATTCATAATCTATATTTGATTAACTTATTATCTACTTCTTACAGAGCATTTAAATCAGATGATCACAGCATATTTATAATGCTATCAAATCCAGAAAATAATGGGACTTATGAATGTGTTGCCGCTAATGCAGCAGGAAGGAAGAGTCACTATATTGACCTTCTTGTGCAAGGTAAGTGTAAAATTAACGATTTCATCCAGGAATTAGTAATTTATTCGTATTACTAAATACGTTCTTCACTGAAATTTATTCTTTCAAATGAGTATTTTTTCAATCTACTGAAGAATTCATTATGTCACGTTACTAATGCAAATTTACTACAATGTGCTATTTGACGAACACTATAAAGAAGTTACTTGAAGTGAATACTCAAAGAGATGTTTTCAAAGTGGAAAAAAAGGTTTAGTATGTTAACTTTGGGCCCCTGCAAACCATTTTCACTGTCATATATGTGATGAATAAGTACAACTATTATTTGCAGACCTGACATGTATTTAGAGATCTATTTCTCCTACAACTCAAAACCTAATGTACAATGTTGAAAAAACACAAGGGATTTATTTGAGGATGATTAAAGTTTGAATGTGATTTGCGAGGAACGTGAAGTAAATGTAGTAACCTCAAACACGAAATGTACACAATTGGCGTGAATGGTGGCTCGCAGCGTGTTTACACAATGATGCTGCAATCCTCGCTTGGAAATTAACCTCCAAGTAGGGAGAAAATTGTTTCTTAAAATTGTTAAATTATAAATTACACAAGTAATAACACATTTCATCTAACAAAGCAACAAATAGTTTGTTACTAAAATATCTCATGAACACTTATGTTTAAAGAGTAATTTTTTATGAATTTAGTTAGTGAAAAGGTTTCCATGAATCTTTTTTTATGTTAACAACTTTATATTTTTAGAACTTAACCATAATAACCATTCAAGAACAGGTAAATCGAATACATGAGGGATTCGACCCATAATAGTAATAGTAACATTAATATGTGCATTTCAGGTGCTCCAAGAATTTTACCACAAAGCGCCTCTATTTACCCTAAGAAAGGGAGTGAAATAACTCTAAAATGCGTTGTGATCGCATACCCAGTCGCTAAAATAAAATGGCTTAAGAATGGAAATTACTTCAATAGTCATCATGTTAGTTATGGAGAAAACAATTCATCTATAAGGTAAAATACGTAATGATCCTCTCTAGTATTTGTTTTACATGAAATAGAAGCTTCCTGAGATTTTTCTGAGATTCGAAATTTGACATTTCCTGAGGGGGGAATGTATTTAGCTTACACCTTTGTCTCTCACTCTCTCGACGCACAATCAGAGAATGCTATGTAAGGTCGTGTTGATAGCTGTTGCTCTGACGGAGGTGGTTGCATCTTTTCGTAGAAATGTTAGATGCCTACTTGCAGGGAAAGCTGTAGAGGGAGAACACGGGATGAACATTGCCGATGAGACACGAGTCCCTGGAGACTCCTTAAACAAACAAACAAACAAACAAACACAACAGCCTTTGTAACACTTTAGCTGTGAAACTTTGAAGGATTCAGAGACAGAATTCGTTCATAGAGTTGATTGCTGAGCATAGCTTACTGTTGGACTTCAAAACAACTCGCATTTCGGTTCATATAAATTACTGATTTGAATAAACCATTGAAATTCTGGATTCATACCCCGCGAAGCATTGAACACTAAAAATGACAATTATAGTTTTATATGAACTCATCAAAATTAGTTTATTGTCCTACTCGTGATCATACGCTAATGCTTGTGAGTCTAAAAATTTCATTAATTAATACATTTATTTTTAATAAAGTAACTTCATCTTGTCTCACTTATTCTGCTACGTTAATTCATTTTTTGTCAGGTCTGCGAATGACATTTTCCTTCTTTATTACCTAAGGCTATAATACAAAATTATTTGATTTTCACAGCTGTATGTGATTTTGATTCTTTCCCTAAATTAATGGGTTCAGTTGTGTGAGTTTGAAGGTACATTAGGATTCCACTTTCACATTTAGTAATAATCAGAATCATTTGATTTTTTACTGAATTTTGTTACATAAAGAACATATCTGAACGGCTTTGGGTTTGTAATATTTTTTCTGCAAGTTCATTTCGATATTACGAATTGTTATTGTAATGGAAGACTTATTAGGTTGAAGCTTGTCATCATACTTCTGTAATTAGAAAGTTGGTGTTCTGCAGTTGGATTGATATCTCATATGGAACAGTGATGACAAGAGATAATAGTGATGTAAAAAAGTGACGATAAATCGCTGGAAATTTATAATCAGGAAAGCATAAATGTTTGATTACGACGAGGACAATAAACCAATTTTGATAAATTCGTGAATACTTACAACATGAAACGATCATAGTCATTCTTACTGCTGAATGCTTCGTGAGGTATAAGTTTGGCATTTCAATTCATTGTTCAAATTAGCAATTTATAAGAAACTAAATACGAGTCGTTTTGAAGGTCAAAGGTAGGTCATGTTCAGCATTCAACTCTATGAACGAATCCTGCTTCTGAATCCTTCAAAGATTCACAATCGTGTTTCGCAGCATGATGGAATTATTCAAAGTATCGTGTTGTGTGTCTGAGTGGAGAGGGAAAAGTATCAACCAATCATTTGCAATGCCGAAGAAAGTAGGAACGTGTGTCGGAAAAAAAATTGATGGTTACAGGAAAGGACAAGAATGGTGTTGCGAGCAAGGAGACTGTATACAATAGTCTTATGGAATGGGGGTATGTACGAAAAACGTCGTCAGTTTGGAAGTACGAACTAAGGAACTATAAGAACAAGTAGTCGCATGCGCCATGATGGATCTAACGAAGCTGGCGCCCATACGGGATATGCATATCCGGAGACCGCTTTGAAAAAATATTTTACATTATTTTTATTGCTAATAAAAGAAGTACAGTAAAGAAAGAGTAATTATCTGACGTGGTTAACATTAGTGTCTACAAATAAATATGATTTCTGTAAATCGTAGTCAAATGTATACATGAGTATTATATACATTTATAAATAATTGTTTAACAATCATTATATTGTTAAATATTCTAATTGCCAATTCAATTTTTAACGTAGGTCTGTAGAGACCCTGCTGAAATGCAGAAATATGTAACCTATACCAGGATACAATGTGTTGACATAATTACATAATTAAACGGTGAGAAATGACACAAAAGGAACGGCGCATATATAGGTGTATACCTGATGTCCGATTTGCGGAGAAGCATAAGAAATGGTTTGTGCTGACCAAGGTTGTTGCACAATTTCTAACTGACCACGGAAATTTCAAGGAATATTTAAAGCGTTTTGGGAAGACTAACGATGACATATGTGACTAAATGAGAGCGAGAAACCCTTGAGCATATTGAGGGATTGACTATTCTATGCGCCTGAACGGGCATGCTACATTAGAGAATATGGGAAGGAAGATATTCTAAACCTGACAGCACAAAACACGTTAATTGACACGCAGACGAAGTATGCACTTTATATGGAATTTGTTGGCAAGATAGATGGAATTAGGACGGGATAGATGGTTGATTAAGAATCTATTAAACTATTATAAGGTTTATCAAATAGCAGAGGTCCTTGTATTGCTTTATGCGACATAGACAAGGATATTGGCAACAGTCAAGACATAAATAAATTACATATAGTTTACAATGGTACAGTATAATAATGATGTAAAATGTGTCTCGTATACTGAATTACATTTGTACTCCCTACGAATGAAGTGAATGAAACAGTTATGGAATGAGTCGTGATACCGATTTTCGATGGCTTCATCACCTTCGGAATTCTAATAAGATTTAACATATCAAAACTAACAATGTGTAAAATGCATTTTCTTACTTTGAAACAAAATTTTATATTGTGTACTTTAGAGTACATAATTCATTACGTACTAATGTCGCATTTTGACTTGACACTCAAACTTCCAGTCTTCTTGGTTACGTTTTGACACAATTCACGCGATTATAGAAACTAAAAGAAATCAAGTCGTAATATTTCCGTATCACGATCAGACGGACAAACTACTCACAATTTAATTACGATATTATTTTTTATAAATAAATTATCAAAAGATGATAAATTCTCTAAATTAAAGCAGCGCAACTCGTATGTTTGCAAGCGCTACGTCATATTTTGACACCATGTTAAATCCAGAATGGAGCATACGAATACCTGTATTTACGAGTATAGTGCTTTAGTACGAACCCATCATCAGCGCCGTCAGACGGTGACATTGGAACTAATTCAACTGGTTTAAAAGATCCGATTCCGTCAATCCTACACATATATTGTAGCCAAGGAGACTACAAAGTCTCCTTGATTGTAACTGTTTACATTTACATTTTTCTTACAATGAAGTTTAACCAAATTTAACCAGGTCTGTTATATCCTTCCGAAACACTTTATCTATTGATAAAAAAAGGTGGAAGACAAAGTTATGGAATTTGTGTCTTTCAAAACCTTAAACATGAACAGCCTACTTGTTATTTTAGGGAATATAGATAAAACTGATTGAAAAAAATTAGACGGTCCAAATCACGAATTTTCTCGCGAAAAAAGTGCTTTACCTTATGTTCCGTGCGAACACAATAGCAAATAATTAAAACCAAATTTTAAAAAAAAGGAAGAATCCAGGTCAAATTGAAACAAAATCGAAATTGTAAATCACTAAGATTTTATAATAGATTTTTATATCAATAAATTATGTAAAATATTTTACAATAAAATACCTTTTTTATTTTTGTTAAAAACTTTTTTTGTAAAAATGTTTTGTTTTATGATTATTATAAATTAACGACATAATGAAACAATTAATTAATCAAATCTTTGTTTAAGTTAAAATTGTATTTTAACCCGTTGCTGATTAAAGATGAATTTTCAGTACTGCTAAATTCAAGTTGATTTACTTTCTTCATATTTAATTACTAACAATTTTTATTTTTATTCTTTCGGTATCATATTTCATGTATTCATGTTTTATTAAAAAGGAGTTTCATTTCGAAAAAATTAATAAGTAACAAAATTAGTAATAATTTTGTGGAAGTTGTAATTTTAATACATAACATTTTACACAAAACAAAATGTACATAAAGCTGAAAAATATAGCCAGACTTATAACTCTTTAACTGCGAAGTGGTTAAACTTCTCTGTAAGGAAAATATAAATGTAAACAGTTACGATCAAGGAGACTACATTATTGCAATACATGTGTTGGATTGACGGAATCGGATCGTGTAAACCAGTTGAATTAATTTCAACGTCACCATCTGATGGCACTGATGACGGTTTCGTACTTCCCAACTGTCGTACTTATCAAACCCTACCCCCAACTAAAGAAGTTTCCACTCCTGTATATAGACTCCTTGGTTGCGAGGAACTCACAGAATTAACTAGAACAAAGAATAAGGCAAGGAGAAAATACCAAATATGACAGAAAGATGATCAAAAAGAAATCTTGTGGGAAATTTACCAAAGCAGTTTGGCATCGTACAAGATTGATATTAACAGAAAAGAGAAAGCTAGGGCATAACATTGTTTCAGAGAGTATTGTTAACAACACATGGGGGTTGTCGTACATGTTAGGTCGCAAAAGACTAAGTAGAAAGAAATATGGTGCACTCCTCAGACGGGCATTAATCATTGACTACCCTCCATAATATATGTTATGCTATTAGTTACTTTCCGGCCTTTTGGAAAGTGAGTTAATGAAAGTTCTTTCTAAAAGAGGAAGCAGGAACCAATCCCAGTGCAGCTCATACTGACCAATATGCTTACTGCCGACATTAGGAAAAGTGTTTGATAGGATAGTGACAAATCGAATGATAAGCCATTTAGAAGAACAATAATATCTTCATAAGATTCAGTAGGAGTTTCGGAGAGGTAAGAAGACTGAAGATGCAATTCGGGAACTAATGAGGCAGATAAAGTGGAAAAAAACGAATATATATTGGTGTCAACAGATCCTTTGATAATGTATGTATTCGTTCGGCATTTTTGATGAGGAGACTGCACAAGGCAGAGTTCCAACGCGCGCTCTACCAGTGGCTTACTGGAACCAATGTGACAGCGCGGATGAAATGAGTCCCTATGATGATAAGTATGACATGGAAATGAGGTGGAATGATTATGAGTGAATGTTGTGGTGGAATGAATGACAGGGGAAACAGGAGAACCCCGAGAAAATCTGCCGCGAACACCGCTCCGTCCACCGCCTCGGATTCTACTTGGATCGGACCGGGTTTGAACCGGCGTCCCCAGAGGTAGAAGGCGAGCGCGTTAAGCATTTGATAATGCGGAATGGAGATTGATACTAGAGGGAATGGAGCCGATGAAAATGCCACAGTAACTAATAAGTAACCTGGAATAGTTCTTTCTAATTGAAGGGTGAAATTGACTGATTAAAAAGATAAAAACATGAACCTTTTTACAAATTTAAAACATTACATCAAACCCCAACTCCATTTACGCAGCATTTTATAAGAATATTTCATCTTAAACACTCTGATACACAGTTCGGTCTCGTCACCGCATTGATTATGTCATCTCATCTAACAATGTACGTCTAGCAAAAGAGTCTGAGTTGGGTGGTGTGAAAGAGAGACAAAACGTTTTTGTTTTCTTTCTATGACTCCCCATTATTTTGAGAAGTGACGTTTTTATCTCTATTTACTCAATTTAAAGAAATACTATACTTAGGGGAGAGTAGGGTAAAAAAAGATACGAATAGGATAATGAGAAAAATAAAACAATTTTTATGTAATGTAAAGAGAGGACTTGTTTTCCTCGTTGATTTTTTATTCGGTTTCCTACACTCATAAATAAAATTACAGGTTAAAAGGTATCTCATTACACATGTTTCTTATCCCCCACCCTCCCCTAGTCTATATAATCTTCTTATAGTATATATAAAAATCGTTGTTTGTTTGTTTGTTTGTTTGTTTGACCTTTTTGCGTTCCTATACCAGTCATCGGATTGTGATGAAACTTTGGCTAGTTGATGTGCTCACGCCCGTAAAGTTTTCTATCACAGTATAAAAAATGAATTAAGAGTGAAATGGGGGTTGGAATGTTTTATGTATCTGACAACATGCGCTGTGGGGTTAAGACATCCCTGTCACCTCTACGGAGAGGGTGGTAAGAGGATGACATGTGAAAATAATGAAAAAAATCTTACATGAGATTCGAAATCATACTTTTCGATGCTGTTGAGATGGATACGGACGTCTTGGTACACTGCGAGTTTATCATTAGTTCATATTGGATGTAACATACCCCTAGCATCCCTGCAGGCCGATTCTCGTCCTACGTAGAGATTTCTCCTCGGCTTAGGAATGGAGTCTACGTACATTCCTCGAAGCGATTCTTGTTCATTTTTCTACGGAGTAGACAAGTTCATGTGGTACAACTGTGGCAACACCGCAACGTAGAGAAGAAGTCAGCTGTCTTTGTACATTGAAAGGGGGCATTTTATTTTGTTTAACAATATGAGAAATTTTCAATTTTTATATGCAAGTGGATGTAAAGATTTGACATCAAATTTTTCTAAAAATTGTCATTGTTTTGAAAATATTAACAGTCTCCGTTCCCACTGTTTATTTGTTTCCGGTCATTGTTCTATTACTTATTTCCGTTGATGAAGATCCTTCCGTGTTTATTTTAACTCCTAGATATGTGAAGTTATTTACCCTTTCAAATTCGTGCTTTCCCATTTGGACCTTCTGTGTTCCATTGCTCACATTGCCCACTTCAGTCTTCATATATTTAGTTTTGTTTTCGTTTATCTCGAGCCCAGCTGATTTCCCTACTGTTTCAATTATATCTAACATTTCTTGCAATGCCGTTCCGTTTCTGGAGATCACTACTATGTCATCTGCATATGCACAAACTTGTTTATATTTATATATTATAATACCACTTAGATTTAATTCTTTAAGTATTTTATCTAGTGCGAGATTGAATAATAATGCAGAGAGTCCTTTGTCGCACTCCTGTGGACATGTAGAAAGCTTTGCCTGTCGTCCCTCCAATTTTTACTTTAGCATTGCTACCCTCCAGTGTTATTCTTGTCAACCTTATCAATTTGTTCGGTATTCTGAGTTCTTTCATCACCTCATATAAATATTTCCTATTTATGCTATCAAAGGCCTGCTAAAGTCGATAAATAAAATATGCAAAGGAATGCCATATTCATGACATTTTTCTATAATTTGTCGCATCACAAAAATCTGCTCAGTGGTACTCCCATCTCGTCTAAACCCACATTGTTGTTCTTCTAATACTTGCTCTGCATGTTGGTTAATTTTTCCAAAAATGACAGTTGAGAGTATCTTATATGCAATGTCCAGCAGCATAATGCCTCAGTAATTCATACATTCCATTTTATCTCCTTTTTTCAATATGGGACATATTAATACATTGCTCCATTCCTTTGGCATCTCTTCTCTCTCCCATATTGCAACTATTAGTTTTTGCATTGATTTCTGCAGGCTCCTACCACCATTCTTGAAAAGTTCTGCTGTAAAGGCATCCTCCCTTGGGGCTTTATTTATTTTCTGTTTCTCAATTGCCAGTTGGATTTCCATTTCATCCGGCACTTCCATCCTTTGTTCATCTATACTAAACCTTTCCCAGTCTATATTAGTTTCCCCCTCTTGTCTGTTCAAAATCTCCTCAAAATGTTCTGTCCACCTTTGAATAATTGCATCTTTATTGCCGATTATATTACCATGTTTATCTTTACAAGTATTCAGTCTTGGTTGGTACCCTTTATTCATCTTGTTAACTACTTCATAGAATTTTTGAGTTGTTTTTGGTTGTTCAGGTTTTCAATTCTCTCTATTTCCTTATTTATAAAGTTTTTCTTTTTCATCATTTTATTTGCTTCTCTTCTGCTTTCCCTGTATTTTTCTTGTGCCATCCGTGTTTTCTTTTGTAACATCAGTAGTCTATCGCTGTTTTTCTTTGCAATTGCCTCCCTACACTCTTGATCAAACCATTCCACATTCCTCTCCCTCTCTCCAATTGTTTCTTTTGCTACATTAGTAATCGTTTCTTTAATTACTTTCCATTGTTCCTCGATTGTTCTTTCCTCACTCTGTGGCTTATTACAGATTTCTTCCATTCTAGTTTCCAACTCCCGCTGATAATTTTGTCTATATTGTTCCTCTTTAAATTTATCCATATTCCATTTCACCTGCTTCTGCATCCTACCGTTTCTAGTTCTTCTGCATCCAACCGGTCCTTTATTTTCATCTTCAACATGTAGTGTTCACTGTCACAATTAGGTCCTTTTGCCGTTTTCACATCCATTACTGACGATCTATATCTTTTAGAAACCAAGACGTGATCCATCTGGTTGACTACTTCACTTCCGGGCACCTTCCATGTACCTTTATGCATTCTTTTGTGTTTTAAACATGTGCTTTTAATTATTGAATTAGTTGATGTTGCAAATCGACCTAGTCGTTTCCCATTGTCATTTGTCTCCAAATGTAATGTAAACTTTCCAGCTACTTCTTTCAAAATATCTTCAGTCCCGATTTTAGGATTAAAATCGCCCAAGATTATTAACACATCATATTTAGATACTTTTCACATTCTGTACACAGCTGACTATAGACTTTCGTCTTTTCCTCTTCTTCACTTTCCTCTGTTGGAGCATATACTGACATATTACTGAATCTTCCCCTTATTCTGATTTTGCATATCCTTTCATTAATAGGATCAAAGCTAATAAAACTCTTGCGTGTTGTACTATCTACCATAAAACCAATCCCACGTTGGCCCGTTCTTGTTTTGGTTCCACTGTAATACATTGTAAAATCCTTCTTTTCTATTCTTCTTTGTCCAACCCATCTGATTTCCTGTAGGGCTAACACATTCACTCCAAATTTTTGCATTTCACCCGCAACTTCATCCTTCCTGGTATTAATATGGTTTTTACGTTCCATGATGCCATATTTATAATATTCATGTTCAGTTTAACATTGCCAATTCGTTGTCAATTAGATCCGTCCAGCTGTTCATTTTGTAAGGTTTCATAACGAGAAGTTTTTTACGATATAAGGTTGTTAGCCTTATGCTCAACCCATCTCCAGAGTGACTGGGGGCCTTGATTTCGGAGTGCCATACCCTTAGGGAGTCGCCTTCACCTCGGCTATAGAGATCACCCTTCCCTTTCGCAGTAAGTCATCTAACTAGACCTTCAGAGCTTCCGTTGACCCATACATGGGTTCATCCGCCACCATCCATAATGTGGATCCTGCTGCCAATTCACACCATAATGCTAGACCTGGGCCATGATTATCTCATGACAACCCCAGCATTACCCCCATCTTTCGTTAGCTCGTCGATCCAGCTCGCCGAAGGGATTCTCACCACAACCTTGAGCTGGGTTGCTCGACTTGGTAGGGCTCACCACGAAAAGGTGAGAGCTGAGTTGGAGTAGGGAGGTTATGTGATTTCTCTTGATGAAATTATTTGATTCGCATCATACTCCCTTGGACCCCTTCTAAAGGCAATAATTTATTTATACTTAGTGGTAAATGAAGATGTTAACATACCAAATTATTGGTTATTCAAGACTACAATGATAAATAAATGATTGTACTTTTATACAATTTATTGTTATATTTTAATTACTTATTTTTCCTCTATATCTATTTTAATCGTAAATAAAAATGTGGCGGAGTTGGTGTGCGATTTAATTAGTAGCTATATTCTTAAAGAATTTGACAATCTTCAGAGGAATCCGTTCTGTAATTGACACACATAACATACAACTAGATATGTAAATAAATTGTATTTATAAAACTGTTGTTTAACATTAATTTAAATGTAGTACCTAAGTTAGCAAAAGAATGAGTTAACAAAGAAGAACCAACACATTAAGAAACACAAACATTACAACACAACGAAAATACCAACATAGCCCTCTGCGAAATGTGCGTTTTCTGAATAGAGAACTCGTTTGCATGAGAGGTGGCATGAGATTTTTCTACGGTCTTCTCTACGATGGAGAATAAGAATCACTTCTCTACGGTGGGTCGTCGAGAAGGGTCGATCTCTACTTAGAAAACGGAACGATGGGTCGGCTTACTGGGGTAGGGATGGGAACGAGGGACAGGTAATAATAAAAAAACCGATATTGGTGTTGAATTCATCATTTTCTTAGACGCAGAACACTCTTAATGCCGCTTGAATCCACGATCACCCCCTGTGAAGGAATATATTATTTTTCGGAAGGAGATGAAATGATATGTAAAATATACGAAAATGACGGATATTTGTATTGAACATATGGTTTTCGGGACCGCTGAAACAAGTAGCAAAATTTAACCTATGCCATTTTAAACCTCAGCACCTGTAAGGAAAAGGATATCATTAAAAAGTTATCGAACGTGAAAGATACTAGTGAGAAGTCAACGGACTCGCCGAGTCGATAGTGAAATCCCGATATTGTGTAAGTGTAAAGTTGAAGAAAGACACCACTATCATCCCGTGGGGGCGTGGGGAGGGAAATGGGGGTATGTGTAAAAATAATTTAAGACTAATTTTGAAATATAAAAAAATTAAAATTGTATCGGATCCAGTTTTCGGATTGGAATTGAGGATATACACCAATCCTATCAAACCACCAACATTAATAAGTAATATTCTCACTGGAAATCAATAAGAATGCGAGAAAGAGTAAAACTGCAGACATATTACAAAATTAATGTGAGCAAAACTGCGGGTACTCAGCTATTGAAATATAAAAAAGTAACTTTTCTTCTAAATAAAGGAAAGAGAAACATTGTTGTGAACAGGACTTCTTTAATAAAATATTTTTTCTTACAAAAAATGCAACCTTAATCTAAATTTAAAATATCATCAGTATCAATTTCGTCCTGTTCTTCCATTCCTGATCGTGAGATGGTTGATGTTTGACCACACGGTCGGTCATGGTTTTTAGGATAATAGTTCCTGTGTGTCCTGTAGGATTGCAATTTCAGTGCTATCAGAAATTCATTCAGCATTCCTCCTGCTAGCACGTTCGGAAACAATAGTTAAATGTATTAGCATGAAATTTATTCCTTAGTCTTGTTTTTATGAAATAAACGTAAGAAAATATCTCTTAAAACAAGCATTGGAAAATGGGACTTTTTAGCCACTACAACTCAATTTTTTCGTATTTGGAATATTATACAGTGTCCCAGAAATGTTGCGACAAACCTCTAGGTGAGGTGGGGCACGTCATTACGGTTGAGAATTGCATAGCAACCCATCGCCGCAAACATCATCGTTCGCCGCTAGGTGGTGCTGTAGACGAGAGTACTGGAGGGGAACGTGAGGATTTCCTCATTCGAGCGCTCGCCAGCATACGAGGAGCATGGAACGGTATACAAACGGTGAACTTGCAGACATTTAATGAATGGAATAGCTGAGTTCAATTAACGAGCCGCTGGACGTATTTATTGAGAACACTTCACAGTTTGTTTGCACTTCTGCATCGAAATTTTTGTAATTACGGGTCATTAAGAAGTAGTAGGGCTAGTGATGGCAGACTGCGATCGACGCGTCCGGTCGTTAGGGAAGAACGTGTGTTGGATGCCATGGAGAATAATGCAAGCACTAGCATACGTGCCATTGCCTCGAACTTAAGAATGTCGTGTAGCAGTGTCCAGCGTGTTTTGAATGCCGAGTCCTTACACGCCTTTCATCTTCATAGGGCGCAGTTATTACACACCGATGACCATCCTGCACGTGTACATTCGCACAGTGGTTTCTGCAACAAAGTGGTTTAGATTTGTATTTCCCAGCTTACGTGTTGTTCACTGATTAGGTCACATTCACTAGGAATGGCGTATTCAATCACCACAATGAGCATTTGTGAGCACGAGAAAACCCCCACGGTGTGCGGCACCACGCGGCACAACATCGCTTCACGTTTGGGCGAGTTTGGTCGGTGACTGCTTAGTCCGGTCGCTCCTTTTACCATCCTGCTTGACCGCCGCGAATTATCAGACCTTTCTGGAACAGGTTCTTCCGCCTAAAGATGTTCCAGCAAATGTAAGGCGCAGCATGTGGTTCCAACGCCTGCTCACTTTGGACTGGCTGTTTATAGACTTTTCAAAAGGTCATTCCCTCATCGATGGATTGGGCGTGGTGGACCAGTTTCCTGGTCCCCACATTCACCGGATTTATCGAGCCTTGATTTCTTTCTGTGGGGAGCCATGAAATCTCTCATGTCCGCGATCCTGTGGAGTCTGAAATTGATCTCGTCGTAAGAATCGTCTGCGCAGCTGCTACAATCAAAGAAACTCCCTGTGTATTCGAGCGTATCCGGCAGTCAATGCTCCGTCGGTGTCTAATGGTGCAAACTTCAAGCATCAGTTGTAACATTAGAGTTGTATTTATGTCCTCAACCATTTGTGCTCATTATGTCCAATAAATGTTTCAAATGAATCACTCTCTTGTGTCCATTCCGATCTTCAACCTCTGCAACCACTTACCCTTGACGTTTGCGGCCATGGGTTGCTATGCAATTCTCAATATTTACGACGTGCCTCACCTCCCCTGGAGATTTGTCGCAACATTACTGGTTCACTCCGTATAGCGGCAATCCACTTTGCAGCGTATTTAAAGTCAGTAATCAGTACCAGAACTGGAACTACATGTACATTTATGTATTAAGATCTATGTTGCTCAAAGAATGCGAAAAACCGACCAATGTTGATCTATTATTCAACTGTATTCATTTACAGTTATTCATAACACAGTGCATAAAAGGAAAACAAATAATTCTCAAGTTCAGCATGGTAAATTCCAAATTAGGTTTATTAAAAAATTCGTAAATAAATCTTAATTACTGATTTAGAACGTGAAAAAATAAAATAAATACATTTCCAACAGATTTGGAAATAAGGTGACAAGTGTATGTTACGAGCTGTCTCAAACTGGCGACCTGACTATAGTCATATCAGATATTGATGATATAATCTGTGAAGATTTTCTGTGATACGAAATATTGTAACAATATTTGTTTCATTTTAATCTAATGCCACAATTACGGTAAAATCGTATTATGTTATTTCGAAAATCTAAAAAAAAAATACTTGCATTGCAAATAGTGTAGTGAATCAATATTCGGAGTAAAACACGAATGTTTCAGACTTATTTCCCGAACATTACCAACTTTATACTTACTACGATATATGCTGCATAAAAACGTAATAAAAATGGGTTGGTATAATTACTTTTCGCGATGCAAGTATATTTTATGTAAAGGATAATGTCAAATTCTGTTCGAAATACAACAGTCAAGTCTCTATAATTTACTACAATTTCAAACACTTCACATCACAGAAGATAAACTAATGTGACACAGCTTCATAATACAATTTTCATTAACGTTAACACTTGACATCAGCATACAAAACAATTCATTTACATCAGCATGAAAAATAATCATGAAACATCTTTTTTAATTGGTTTTGGTATCTTTAACAGATGTTTAAAGCGGACACCCGCTAGGAGGGATAACGAAGGTCTTGCAGTTAAATATTGCGTCTTCTGCTGAGGGGTGGTTCGCCAGCGTCTACCAGTAAGCATTCTATTCGATCGGTGCGGAAGACACCTGTTTCAATGCGAACTCATACATGATGGATGTTGTTAAGGAGCCTGAGTGTAGATCGTGAAGCGGAGATATACACAATACTGCTATAATCTGATACGGACCGAACAAGACTTCTATACAAGCAAAGAAGGCAAGTGCGGTCTGCGCCCCATGATGATGCGCATGGCAGCAAAGGAGGTTCAGGGATGAGTTACAACGTTACTGTACTTTACATGTATAATTGCGTGAAGTCAGTGTACGGTCGAACGTGTGACTCAGAAATTTTGCGGAGTCAACGAAAAAAAGACGTTGGCCTTTAAAAAAGGGTTTGAATAATCGCGAGCATGGTAGATACTGCAGAAATGAATACAGCATGACTTGGACAAAGAAAAGCTTAAGCCGGTCGACATGCTTTACTCGTGTAAACTGTTTAAAACTCCTTGGAGTTACCTCTCGATGACGAAGATACTGTTGGACGAACTGTAAATGGATAAGTCAACGAAGAGAGAAGCATGGTTTGGGTTCTCGGACCTCTGACGCAATACTATGTATGACTATGACAAATAAGAGTGATGCTCAGGATTGAGCCCTGTGGGACACCGTTTTCCAGGGGATTACTAGATGACCAATGAGTAATACTTGAACGTGGAAAGACCGTGGAGATAGAGGTTCTCCAGGAACAGAGCAAGACGACCTCATAATCACCTCAGATGACCTCAGAATGTGCGTAGGGGACCGTACCGGCCTTTTTGAGGTCAAAGAAGATGGTCACAAGATGTTCTCTCAATACAAACGCTGATGAGATGGTGGACAACAACGCGACAAGGTGATAAAGCGTGAGCCGTTGTTTTTTGAAACCACATTGGATATTGGTCTGAAGGTGTATGATTCCTGGAGGTGACGGACGATCAAATGTCAGAATCAATGTAGAGGTGGGGACGAACTTTACCTGTACCTTTCTGTGTCGATGTTCACCACGTCTTGTGGTTCAAAAAATGACTTAAGATCATCTGATTCTTGTGCACGGTCGTCGTGGTTGACCATTTTTTGCACATGTTAAGGCTGGGGTGTGTATAAACTTTGATTTTCAGACCAACAATTTCCTTCAGTGACAAAATGATGTTTATCTGTTCCTGTACGTCCTCTGGCAGAATTTCACCATTCCACTGGTGCACGACAGACTGCAGCTTGCCAACTGTCTTGTCAAATGCCTTCGCAAGACGGCAGGAACTCACAGACTTAAAGTTCTTTCCTTCCCCGACACATTTCACCAAAGGAAGCGAGACTTTGTCGACTGGTCGCTATCCTCACAAAAAAACTGTTCAAAACGACAGTTTCTCCAGCAAATCGCCTCTTCGTAGAGGAAGAGGACAAAGGGAGGGGGAGGTTAAAGAGCCATACGAAATGATATACATTTCATCCCGGTGTACCCCACCTACCCACCACGGATTTCAACGAGGGGACACGCTTCTGGAATGCCAGGGTTGACACGGGGATACAGCGGGGACACGCGAAGGTTTGCACTAACGTCGCCGACCAGCGGGAAGGTCACTTCTGCGCGGCCCCCTCACCCTGGAGTTCAGTTAGAGACCTAGTCCGAACCAATTGATCGAGGGTGGGTTAGCCCCCGATCGCCCGTCTAGAAGAGGTCGAGGTCAAGGAGAGCGTATTGGCAGTCAAGCATACTGATCCCCATTGGATCGCATAGACCCCTCAACTCACCAGGACACCGATTCCTTCCAACACGGGTCACCATGCACGGCAAAAACATAGGTGAGCGATCTGCATACAGAGGAGGCCAGTAGAGAAGATAAAAACCGATAAAGGTGAAAAACTAAGTAAATGAGAGAAAAATGATGGATAGTTGGCATCGTATTGATTGGTATATGATCAATAAATTGAAAATATTGTGGTATATGTTAGTATTACCAATATTTTATTATTATTATTAGTTTAAATTAAAGCGAACGCTTTTTCGCGGATGTAGTCATCATTTTTAGGTCAACAATATTCTCCCAATGTGTGTAATATATATAATTTATGAAAGTGTTGGACCAATTTCTATATCTCTCATCTATACTTCTCATATTTATGAATAAAAGTTCCTTATTTTTCATTATTTTAGCACGAACGTATTGTTATCAGGGTTGACATTGAAATTATGGAATAAAAGTCAATAAATAAATAAAATAATAATAAAGATAAGAAATAAGAAAAATAAGAGAAAAGAAAAGTAATAGAAAAGGAATTTTTGGGAGCCTTCTCTGTATCCCACCGTCAGGCCGTGTACCGACTCGCATCGACGGTTTGATTGTTGAAGTCATCTTAGATTCTTGAACGTGTTGAAAAGAAAATCTTGTGTCATAAAGGACAAGGCAGGGTGATGATAACTCGCTGTAGTCTTCTATTGATGACGGCAAGGGCGTTGAGAATGACTTGTCAGCAGTCGTTATTAACGGACATTAACTATTTCCCAATGAATGTCCGTCACTATACTATATTTAACGTATAAATATGTATGAGAAGCCATGAAGGCCCTCACGCCGCACACTGAGGAAAGCTGAGAAGAGGCGTGGAGCACAACAATCACTCGATGCTCATGACAAGTTTGCCTCGGATAGAATGCTGTCAAAGCTTGAGCCAGGTTGAGATATTACTTATTCATTTGTACTTCATATTCATAGATAAATAATATTACTTGACATTTACTTCCATGTCCATTCCCCAATGACTTTATTATGTTTCATTAGTATTAATGTGTTTTATTGTATTTATAGAATACAACAAGCAGATTTATCTTCATCAGGAAACTACGAATGCATAGCATCAAATGGAGAAGGCCAAGACAAGCTTACCCTAAATGTATCTGTAACAGGTATTGCCTCTTCTATTAGGAAATAGTAGGGAAATGAGTGGCACGTAGTCTACAGGATAACTGCCTCTTCTTATAAAGTTTTGGAATATAAAAATAATCCATCAAAAATATTTCAACCTTTTATTTGTGCCTACAAAATAAATCTGTCAAATAAATTATTGACATTTTCTTCTTTCTTCTTTTAATACTGTATTGAATAGGATGTAAATACATAATCGTACATAAAAATCATTCGCTACCCATGGCTACGCAATGTGGTAGCCTACAACTAATCCCTTATTCTAATGATAAAATTAGTCATGTTTTAATTAGTATTACTTTTTACAGTACCACCATCTTTTGAACTCATTGAAGAGCTCATAAAAGTCAGCAAAGGGGAAACTTTAACACTTGCATGTGAAACAGAGTCATTTCCTCCAGCAAAATATTCTTGGATGAAGTTTCCCGACGAACAACTTACTGAAAATGGCAGGTTAGAATACTTAGAATCGCTTCTAGCTTTTACACTACCCCTGGGACCCATGCCCATGTAACCGGTGTTACAGGTGGTAACATTAAAAATTTAACTCATGTAAAAGTTAAATATCTCAAAATTATTTTGAAATAATATTGACAAAAACAATATTTCCGTTTGCTCTTGTTCAATGGATTCACATGCGAGCCAGTGAAGGACGCTGTTACCAGTGGCGAGATTTGTAACACCAGACCTGATAGAAGACGTGACTCCTGTCCTTCCATGTCTCTCTCGAGGGGAGAAATCAAGGGTATAGTTACGCCTACTCACAGGCCCTGTTACCGCTCAGCTCGACAGTAAAATCTTAATTCGCTGTGGAAGTAGTGCGAGAATTTCATAGTTGTAAATCCCTTGCAATATATATTCTGGGGTATCATTTACGTGTATAATTGTTTTAACACCTTATATTATAATTAATATTTTATTATAATATATTATGTAATATTATAAATATTATCAGTGGTGTTTAGAGGCATCAAGTAACATAATTGTTGTAATGTCAGAAGATTATTTAAATAGGTATCTTTTCTCTTCACTTCGACAACACTTTTAGAACAAGGAAAAAGTAAAAGAATAAACAAAATGAATTCAAATAAAATGACAAATACGAATAATAAATACAAGAGAAATTCATAAAAAGGTGATTAAATTCGTAGTAACTGATGGTAAAATACATTACAATGATGCAATGGAAATTGAACATTTGAAAGTGATTCACGCAGCAAATGTTCGTTTATATTAGTATTGACATGTTCTAGCATTATATTAGTATTCAGTAAGGTATAAATAATGAAAAAAATATCTACCGTACTCCGTCAAAATCTTTTAACCAGAAAACTCTTTTGTTTGCTTAGCGAACATGATCAGAGCTAGGATATAGTTGTAAAACGAAAATAAGTAATTACAAATAAATTTAATATATACAATTAAATTTTTCTCCAAATTTTCTTCGAGTAGAAGCGAATTCATATGTAGACTCACTAAATTTGTGTGTCATTAATATATTTGTACAAATATTTTCGTCAATCTCAAATTTTCATTGTCTTAAATATTCTGAGGATAATAAATTGATGGACCTTCTGTACCTACTTGTTAAATAACTTATTTTTGAATATTAAATCTGCCCTTAATTGGAACTGGGCTACTGGTAACTTCCGGGTAATAAATTAGTTTATTGTGGCAGAAACGCGCTAACGGCATTTAGTTAGTATTTCGGAGATGTTTTGATCGTGAAATAGGAAGGGAAACTGACAGCGGGGCTGAGCACGATTCAAGGGTGGCTTCAAAGGTTGCAGGCTGAACGACGGGACCTCCCCTATTCGATGGTTGTAAAATGAGCTCTCTCTCGCGAACCGGAAGGAAAAAGGATTTTTGAGAGCTTGATAGTAGCCATCAGGAGTTGGATTGTGTGGACGCGTCAGATGTGAGGAGTAGTTTTGAACGGATGGACTGTGTGCGAAGGTTAATCCAGTGGTAATAAACAATATTCATAATTTCACATTCAACATTTGTTGTGGGGCTGTGAAGTAGTGTAGCTGGGTAACTCTGGGTCCTCATACATGAGGAAAAGCGGGGCGCCCTATCCTTGATAAAAATAACATTGAAATAAAACTTTATGCTCCATAAAATGTAGGTATTTCAACCTTTTATTTTTAGTTAAAATAGTCACGTATATGTTACTGTATATATTTTTGGCTCTGGTAGAGAGTTATAAAGTTTTTATTACACAGAGAGGAAATTACGTTGAAAAAGTACAACTTCTATGTTTCAAACTGAAGACAGCACGATCTCACAGTAGTGGTTTACGCTTCACCTCATCTGTATCATTGATCTGGTATTTGAGCCGCAAGATTATTCAGGCTTCATAACAATGACACGTTGAATCTCGTTCGCTCTGAGACAGTTCGTTCTTAAACCTTGATATACATTTTTTTAAACTTTTTCCTAATACTCTTCTTTAAAGTTCACATAAATACAATTTAAAATTTAAATCTCGATTGCATTAAAATAATTGTATCTCGATTGTAAAATTTTAAGACTTTACGAAAAAGGTACAAGAATTATGTTCATTTTAAACGATTTGCACCGTTTGCAAGTGAATATTTAGAAAGATTTGACTGATTAATAATAATAATAATAACAATAATGTAATAATTAGACACATTCAACATCCAGGAGGCCCCACGAGACCCGCAGGATAAAGGGGCCTCCTGTCCGTTGCAACTAGGAAGCGTTTACATTGATAGGCAATCGTAATCTATAGATGTTTCATGTAAAGACTAAACTAAAATGTTCGAATAAACTAATAAATAAATAAACTTCATTGTCAAAAAAGCAGTTGCAAATTGCATATGACCTCGTGGGAGGCAATAAACTAAGTTACTCTCAGGAAACAAGAAAGGGACCATCCCATCAATTCCGATCAAGGGCCCATGGGCAGTGGCGGATGTAATATTTACAAAAGAAATTATTTAATAAATACCTACTGTTATCCACATATTATTTAAAATAAATTGTAGATATTAGTGCAGTAAAAATTCAAGGTTAATAAAACAAAAGTATTAATGACATTCCCGCACAAGGAAAATCCACCACTACCCAGAGGAAAACCGGAATAAAACCCGAGCCAGGATAGGGCTACAGAGATAATGTACACAACCGTGTCAAGATTGCATACAGTTAGAAATAAACTATTAATAAACAAAGGGAGCAAAATCAACATGCATAAAAAAAGAATTTAATCAATATCTAGAGTACTATAACGATGGCGTGATAAAGTATAAGAGATATTAACATCACTTACATCATCCGAAGTCATGTGGGAAACAATATTTATTGGTAAATTGAAACTCTCATTAACTTCATTTATTAAAATCTGTAAATTCTTTCACATTATAGAAACAATAGCACATTAAACAGCTTTTAACCGTAGATTTAAAGAGATTCAATTTATTTATATGTTTTATATTTTTGAGAAGGGAATTATTCAAAATTATTCCTGAATGATAAGGACCTCTTTAGCAAAGAGTTGTTGACACGCCAGGACGATGAATTACGAAAGCCTTATTACGAGTGTTGTGTTCGTGAACTAGACTATTTCTTCTAAAGCAGGGGTTGGATTTTAATAGTTCTGCCTTAACAAACACAACTACTTCATAAATGTATTCATAAATGCAAGAGAGAGGGAGATATTTAATTTTCTAAATCAAGGTTTACATGAATTTCGAGGGTGAGATTTACATATAATCCGAATTATTCTCTTTTGAATTCTAAATGTTTGAATGCTCTGAATGGATTGGCCCCAGAAGATAATGCCGTACCGTAAATGAAAATATACATTTGCAAAATACACTAGCGAGAAATATGTTGACTAACAATCTTGGCTAGAATTCGGAATGCATAGCATATTTTGCTTGGTTTTGAATTCAAATTATCAATATGGCAATTCCATTTGAGGTTGTCCTGAATATGAAGTCCTAAAAATTGTTATCTTGACTGATTTTATTTGGGTTCCGTTTAGCGAAAGGGATGTAGGAGGAAGAGATTTCGTTACACTATTGCGAAGTGACATTTGCAATCGGGTGTGGTCGATGACATATCATTTACGTACAATAAAAAGAGGATAGGACCTAAAATTGAACCTTGAGAAACTCCGCAAGTAAGTGGCTTTGTTTCTGAAAGGTAATATTGACATACTTTATTTTCAACATGAGAAATTTCAACTTGCAATACACAGTCTTCTAATAATCGATAGTTCTCAAATCGATAGTAAGTATTCTATGATTTCAATATTCTTATTTCATAATACATTATAAACAATAATAAATAATAATAACGAATAATGATTAAAAATAACAATAATCTTGTATATGTAAAACCAATATTTTAATTAAGAAAGTCATATAATTTACCAGTAGTTTAATAAATAATAAAATTTATTTATGATTTCAGTCACAACTTATAATAATTTTATGCTAAAAATTACTTATTAATAATAGTCGTAGGTTTGCTTCTCGCATATTTTTAGTTTAACCTGAAAGTTCGCTTTAAAAAATTAATTTATCTCTAATAATTTTTTTCTGTAATAATTTTTCGTGCTGCTGAAAACGCGCTCGACGGAACAGATGAACCCGACGAGAAAAAAGTTTTGTAGGTCAAGATTTTTAGAGTATCGTTACTAAAAATTTCCAAAATGATAAAATCTTCTCGCGGTATTATAGGCTTCTCTAAATAGTTTCACAATGATCGTGGCTTCGCTAGAAGAACACGTCATTTCGGTCAGTACCAATAAACTAGCACTATGTTTTTCGTCTAAAAACGTAGAAAACCATTATCATACGAGCTTACTTCTGGCTCCAAAGAATTATAGTCAAATTTATTTTGAATTTTAAGTTGCTTATTTTTTTCACCACTGATGTTACTTGATTAATTGTTTCTTCGCCAAAATTGTGTTAGTTCTATTTTCGTATTCAAACAGTCGATATTTAACAGATTCAATTAAAATATCGAACATTTTGCCACCAACTAAAGTTTTTAACAATGATTTCTGTCCTAAATAATCTTCCATAAATACTCCGAACTAACGGAATTATTAATGAAATGGGTACATATTGGTCGCCGGAAATATCATCGGATGCTGATTGAAACGGTTGTAATAATAATGCTATATCATCTAGAATGTTAAATTCATCTGAAGTGCGGATGGTTTATTGTCGCAGAGGGACAATGCCAAATTCAAAGCTTCTTTAATATCTAATGCGCGCTGAATCATCGCATTTGTACTGTTCCGACCGAATGGTACAGTCTTGAATTAATTTTAAGGCTAGTTTCTGAGCTTCACCGTTTATTAATTTTTGCAATTTTTCCAAGTGCTCAGTCTCGATTGTACTAAGTTTGAAATACTTAACAATTGTTGTCAAACGTTCTATTGCATTCGACAACGACTGCAATTTTCTACTATCATTCACGACGAAATTCAACTTACGTGCAAAACGTGGCATATGTCGAATTTGTAAAATGTCAGCCATTTTCAATATAACGTTTGCGTTGTCCGTTGTAATACAAACAGTTCTTTCGCGAATGCTTCACGATCGAAGAATTTCGTCAATATTCTGCAAGAAAGAATTTTTTTATCTAAAGAAACTATTAATTTTTAATTAATAAAAAAATCAAGTTCTCTCGAATTTTACATTATATTAAGTATGATATAACAATTACAGAACGAAAATTTTAACAAAAAGAATTTTGAACACATTTTAAAGAATTTAATAAAAATTAGAAAATTTTCAATCCCTTCGCAACGTTTTCTACGTTGTGCGATCCCTCAATCTTTCTTGTCTCGAACATTGTAGATTTTACAGGATTGTGACAGTTAGGATTCCGTGATTGGAAGGCGATGTCCACATGTCTGTTGTCAATGATACTGATGCCGCTTCATTGAGGAGCAACCATAATTTTTGACGAATGTTATTAAAAGATTGTAGTAATAAAACTTCTTTCAATTAAGTCACCGATAAGATTTCGTATCGCTTGTCCAATGCCGTCACGAACTTTTTGAATGCATTATGATCCAAATAGATAAAGAGTTGAAATTGAGAAGAAAGGATTTAGTGCGAAGATTAAGATTTGTGTGGGGGAGAAATATTCAGGGGTAGAAAGTGGGGATAGGAAGTTTAGGTATGTCAGACGGGTATGTAGCTGGATTGACTCTGCGTGCAAGATGGCGAGACTATTTTTGAAAAATGTTGTCAGTGGAGGGCTCATGGAACGCCTTCTGGAGATGTTACCGGGAACGATTAAAAAGAACTTAACTGATAGGTTCCAAGACAGAGCGAAGAGTTGGGGTGCCCTACGGCGGCCTGACACCCATCTGCAAGAACCTGTTCTTGATGATGTGGAAGAGATGATGGTATTGTTTGGAAGTAGTTTGGAAGGTTTCGCACGTGTAAAGAAATTTGACTCAGAGCCAGATCCTACGGTTAGGAAAAGGTGTTATATTCACTTAAGAGAGGAGGTATTTGGCATGATCCTCCCAGCGAAGTTTCCTGCCCATCGTGATTTCAAGGTATTTGACACTCGTGAACCAGTCAACAATGGTGTCCTTGAAATTGAGGAGTTCAAGGCGAGCCCATTAGAATACTTCCAAATTTCCTGGCAAGAAATGGCAGATTAAAGGTTAGAGATAGTGAGAGGAAGATTGAAAGCATGTGCCACATACGAAATGTCAGCGTAAAGGAATTTGGAAACACGCCGAAGGTCAGGAAGATCGCGAAGAAAGAGAGAAAAGAATGGATGTACACAACCTAGGGGAACCCCAGCAGAGATGGGATGGATGTTGGAAAGGGAGCTGTTGTAACGGATAGGTAACTCCGCAGAAGATACTGAAAGATGGGATGAACTAAGGAAGCGGTTTTGTAGGTCGTGATGGATAGTGTCAAAGGTAAATGAGAGGTCTAAAAAGTTTTCAGGAATGACAATTCTGATAGAGAGAATGTGGGCTTGGGGCTAATTCGAGTGCCAGGTGCAACGTCTGCAGATCCCCAAAACCCGAATAAGGTGGGATGAATGGCGTGAGAGGATTTTAGGAAAGCGATAAGTTTAGTACGAACAAGGCGCTCGAAGAGTTGTCAAGAAGAGAAACAGGACTGATTGGATGATAGTTATTAGAGTCTCGAAGATTTCTCCCCTGATTGGGGAGAAGAATAATGGTGGCATGTTTCCAGAGAAGAGGAAAGTAAGCAAGAGTTACAGATATTAGTGAGAAGAAGGATAGCGTTATGGAAGAGATGAAAAAATAGATGTCACGGATCTTATCTGAGCCGCCCATCGTCTTGGTGTTGTTTCTCTTCACTGCGGCCTTCACTTTCCAGACACTCAAGCTCCACTCATCGTCTGGGGTAGTGGGAGACAGGAGGGGTAGAAATGTGATCAAGGGAGAGGGATGGAAAGCAATGACGGAGGAGAGTGGGTTTCCCCGGTATACTAAATATCTCAAGTTCCTGAGCGGGTCGTGGGCGTACCAGGAATGAGTGCCGCATTCCAAGTCATGAAGGAGGAAAATATGGATAGAGAAGTCCGAAAGAAATTACTGGATTTCGGCAGTCTTGAAAATGGTCGTGCAGGCAGGTCGTGACGCTGGAGAATGGACAATAATTATGTCAGAGTCTTAATGTCCCGGGGGTGATCCCGCCGAACAAGAAAGAAGAAGAGGCCAGTGAAGTAGAAGACGAGGTAGCCAAGTGAGACTGAGAATGGAATGTCTCTCAGGCAATGTTGGCGAAATCAGTGCCAGAATCGCTGGGCATCCCGAGGAGGCACAGTGGTCTCCAGCGCAGTTGTTGGGCGGCGGTTCCTACTAAACAGGTGGAAGTCCCTGTCGGGGCGATGTTCTCCTCACTAGTGTTCCTAGTCGTAATCGGCGCGAACATGTTACATAAGGTAAGAAGCCATTTTTCTTGCGACGACTTCGGGCAAGATTGTTTTCGCCGGAGTGTAATCATTTTCACATTGACGAACAATCATGAGGCCTAGTAGCAGTGATAATACGCGTAACACACTTTCGCAGATATAAAATTGGAGGTGACGCAGCACCGGTCTTACCTGGAAGGTCCAGGAATCTGGGTTGCGCTGGCCAAGAAGTTGATGTTGCCTTGGAGAACTCACCCGCACTAGCAACATCAGCCGAAGGAAGGAGGGTGGTTGGAGCAGCAGATGGTCTTGCAGGGAGCATCGAGAGAGCAGACAACATGGTTATGGTGACGAATCAGTCATCAGAGAAGTACAGGCTGGTGCCTCTTGGGGCACAGGCGATGTTTACTTTCTTCCCGATACGACGAGTTGAGGAACACTTGGCAGCAACAGTGTCGACTGGAGAGCCGAAGGCAACACCAGGAGTCGTCGACGGGTTGGGGGTTGACACTTACTCGGAAAAACGCGAGAAATCGGAACGAGAAACACGAAAAAGTTCTAAAAGTGGCTCCAAGTGCAATTACTGCGGAAATTGCTAGGATTTACGAAAGACGCAACCGCACGACACGGGTTGCCTCGGCCACGGGTTTCAGTAGGAACTGCAACGGAAACTCGTCTTCACCCGGAGGTTCAAATCGCGAGTCACGGGACCACGTGGTAGACAAACTCTACGTGAAAGTCTCGACGTCAGCGAAGCAACAAAAAAGACGCGAAAGCACGGAGTGATCGGCATTCCGCCGCAGCCGAGCTCAGAATGGTCACTTCCTCAATCACCGCCTTGGTGGAACTAATTCCACCATGCTCGCCGCTACCGGTATTGTCGAAATACACCTACCGTTGTTGTCCTACCTTGTAATGAGACTGATTTTAAAAGACGTGCAATTCGAGAGACATTTCAATTTATTACAGAAGTAGCACGAATTTTCGAAGAACTGGTCCACTCATAACCGACGGCACTTGTATGAGGGCACAGCAAGCAGTGCGGGGACAAGAGGGACCATGCAATCGCCACTCTCCCTCCTTTTCTGGGTTTAATCAACGAGTCCAGATCGTCGTCCATCCCTCCAATCGTAACTCGTTTTCGTGGCGTCTCGCCGTTCGTTCTGTTTCAGTAATTTTGTCCAGTCGCTCGCCTCCTACTCAAGTTGTAGAGGTCTGTCGTCGTGACCCTGTCATCATTTACACGTCATATTAACATTTAAAATGGATCGTCAAACGTCTCGTCATAACCTCTGAACACACTACATCTCTACAACCTTCCTGGTGTAGGTCAAACTCAAAAATGGCAATTCATAAGTTCAGTCATGGTGAAACAACCCTACCACTGCTGCCAATCCATTTGTCAATAATATTTTTGTGCGTGTTACTTAAATTGTCTGTATCAGTTTGTATATTACAAGTTCTATCACTTAACTTGGAGTCAGCGTGGCTCAATGGGTAGAGCGCTGAGCTGCTGGCTGGATGGCTGGGGTTCAAACTCTGGTGAGGTGGGGATTTTCATCACACCTCAACATCCAGACTGACTCCCAGACCTACTCAACCTGCTGTAAAATGAGTACTAGGGTTTATCTTGGGGTCAAACCGGTCGGAGCAAGACACTGACCACATCTCCTCCTCCTAGTACCGAGGTCAAACAATTGTGGAGCTCTACTCTCCGCGAACCCCATAGACCTTCCGGGCCTGTTGTGGGATAGTTTGACTTTGATCACTTAACATAGTGATATGAACCATTTATTTTATTAATCTTTTTTTGTAATTAGGTTCCAGACTTAAAATTTTTGCATTTTGAAAATCAAAACTGTGTTGATTTGCCAAAGCATGTTTTGCTAAAGCACACATGGGTTGAGCCTTCTTAAGATCATACATATGTTGTTTGAATCTCCTTTTTACTAACTGTGTGGACTGCCCAACATAAACCTTATCACACTTATTACAATCTACCTGATATACAACATTTTTTGTATCAGTGTTCTCAATCTTTTGTGTTACTTTACTATACAAATGTCTACCAATATTATTGCTGCTTTTATATGCAATACCCACTTCTTTATTTTTCAAAACTTTACTTAGCCTTTCTGATTGACCTTCTACATAAGTAATTGATTTAAATATGGCATGCTTTACATTCTCCTTACTCTTACCTATTTTGGTGTTCCTCACAGTGGTATTATACAAAATTCTATTTACCAATTTTATTGGAAAATTATTATTAATTAACATGTTATATACAATTTTCAAGTTTTTTGATGGAATTTCTTGTCACTTAATGTAAGTGCTCTAAATTTTAATCCAAGAGCAGTATTGATCTTCTGTACAAATGGATGGTGAGAGTTATAATTAAGATAAATATCAGATTTTTGGGGTTTCCTGAACCAATCTATATTTAATTTTCCATCATGGTTTCTGATCAAAAGTGTGTAACAACTCAACTGCATTTCGGTTACAACACGTACCGATTACACTCCCCCATGGTCACGCCTCTCAGCCCTTCGCCCTCGCGCACTATAAGAGCTGAAGTTTTCGGACGAATTCCAACACAACAATCACACGCCATCTTCTTCCATGTTTACATTGCCGGCCACAGCCCTCTGTATAAGAGAACTCAAAGTCAAGGCCTACGCATCGCAAAGAACAGCAAGTGAGCAAGGAATCAATGAACGATGACGACAGACCCGTTCATGACGTACTTACATAAATGTACGTAAGCCATATGACGTACTTGCATAAGTAACGAATATTACAGATTGTGGATCATGGTGACGCTCACATGACGTCTCTCCTCTAATCCAACAACGTTTAATATGCGTGTCAACGCTCACTTGTCGCCTCTGCAAGTCACTGCCAGGTTACGGAATAACAGCCAGAATTGCTATTACCCAGCTGTGAACTAGACGTCCCAGCTACGCTCGCTGACACGAATTGATTGCAAAAGTATTTCGGCTGCTCAAAGGCACTTTGACGAGCTCGCTACTTTCAATCACATCGCTGCAATTCTATTGCCACAAGCAAACTTCACCTCGCCGAGATATTCCAAACTCGACGAGACTTCTCAACACGGCGCCATCCACGACCTGGAACCCGTGCGGAAGATCCAAGTCCCCGCTGAAGGCGAAGACACCTATCAAAGCTACGCGGACCAGCCACAATTGAGATCCTACTTCCTGGAGAAGTTCCACGCCACTCTACCTTTCTCAGAGGGTCCCGGATCTACGCTGCAAGTTACCACAGCAAAAGCAAGTTTGACGACGTAAATACTACGCCTGTCACACGGTTTTAACAACCGCTAATTCATATTTCAATTGCTTACTTTGTTTCAATTATTCGTTTCTTTGTTAATCGCTTGCTCAATTTCAAGTTGCTTATTCATCATGAATAAAAGCTGGTCCCTGCAAATAAAAGCATTCTGAGATCAAGTGGAATTTGTGGCATTTATTTATTTGACTGAACAAAAGGGAATACTTGATTGGAGTCGCTCAAGTGTTCGCCTTGCGGGACGTTACAATAAATAAAGCTGTTGACTCCCTCGTGATCTTTCACGCAATCTTCTGATCTCGTTGGTTCAAACAACCAACTGGTGACCCACTACGTTCTTTTTGTTTAAGTTTCAAGTTAATTTTCAATTCCCCGCATTTTGGGAACCATCTTGTTCACTAAAAAACCTCTTTACAGTTTTTTAGCTATTATCTAGAGTTCATACGCGTTTGGTATACATTACCTATTTTTTCCCTGGGTTCTTTACACCCATTCTTATCTTTCCTCGCTTTCTTTCTTTTTTTTTCAAAGAAATTTTTTACAATGCCCACGGAGGACCTTCCTCGTGACCATCCCCCCCGCACTTATGGCGTCACGATGTTTCCCATGCCGTCCTTCTGGCGAGAGCGACCACAGGCATGGATTAAATACTTAGAGGCGCAATTTTCTGTCAGAGGCATCACCTCGGTGCATGATAAGCACGCCGCAATTATGAGTAACTTAGATCATGTCACTCTTTCGTCGCTTGACGAAAGCGTATTAACGCCCTGTGACAGCGCGTCGTATGAGCGTCTAAAAGAATCCCTTATAAATCAATATGCCAGCTCTCAACATAAGAGGATTGATAGACTCTTGTCAGCTGAAGCAATGGGCGACCGTACCCCTTCTCAATTTCTACGGCACCTACGCAACTTAGCCGGCCCTGATAGCCAAGACAACCCCCTTATAGCAGAGATCTGGAGGAGAGCCCTCCCGGTGCAAATAAGAACGATCTTAGCTGGAGGTTGCGCGAGTGATATCTCTGAACAGGCCACTTTCGCCGACAACATTGCGACCGTTTTAAACCCAACTAGTTCCGTTGC
>NNCF01127021.1:155397-176739 GCA_002313205.1 Laupala kohalensis
GACAACTTTTACAATACGTTGCTGGCTTCACTTGGAGCCCTTGATCAAATATTATCACGCATTTAACTTGCGTTGTATCCGGCCGTTCCCTTTATAACCTCGATTGCGATAAAATATCATAAAATGATATGTCCGTAACTTGCGTCTTCACGCCTAATAAAAATTACTGAATGTAAAAATCAAAGTTCTGATCTTTTACTATAAATTCAGATAGGCTCGTTCTCATTCAATAAATCTGCGTACGATTACAACGTTATTCTACCCGCTGATGGTCTGCGTGATAAAGATCACTCGTACGAATTAAGCAAGTCAACCGTCTTCTCCAAGAAACCCCGAACAAATGAGATAGATTCATGCCGTGTTGTTCCCTTCTTGACGCTAAACCCCACTCCTTCTAAACTTCACGCACAACGCATTCCGCCAATCTGGTCTTTTCCGATGGTTTCGCGTCACTAGCTTTGTCAGGTGTATTCACACTTTCCTACTTCGTATAATATAATTTCAAAATCTTCCGTCTGTGTTGTGCAACTCGCCGAACGCACCTTTCTTGGCGCCTCGTTCAAATCGGTGTTATTGGTTTTTCGTCTCTATTTTAACTGTTCTTTCTCGCATATATTCCTACATAAGTCCAAAATATTCTCTAACGAATCTGGGTCGTTAAATAACCCTCCTCTCTAATAAGAAAAAAAATTAAATTTTGCTTACACTCCTCAAAATATACAATTTTTTTCTACAAAATCCCCACACAAACTGTTAATAGTAGACGGTTCTTTGATTAACCATAATTCTCAAAAAAAATAAAAATTTACAACATGTCCACGTATCTGGATTATACACATGACTACATTATTACACTCGACCTATTATTTACACCTTAATTTCTTATCCTATTTAGACATTAGAATTCTATTTACATTCTATTACACCTCTCTTTCTAATACTTCCCCCATCTCAAAAAAACAAACAAAAACAAAACTATAATCGAAACTGTCCGTTCTATTTCCCTCTTACTTCCACTTGGTCTTATTTTTTCTATCATTTCAGTTGGGTTATCACTCTATCCTCCTCTCCAATCACGCAACGTTTTTCTGTCGTATTCGCATACATTCGGTCCCAATTTAATTTTATTCCAATGGCGTCTTTTCCTCTTCCCCTTTTTTCTTCCATCGTCGCTACTGTATGGTGTTATGGCTCTATTTACTCGGAATGATTATACTTCCTCACCTAATTGAATTAAATCCTTTCCTTTCTCTAATTTAAAAAAATGTTGACACCATTTACTCGACATCGTTTTGATTTACGTTCCTCTGAATTTGACTCTCGGACGTCCCATCGTGTTTTCTCAATTCACTTTTTTCCTAATTTCCTTTTGCACATTTATTTCGTCGAATCGTACACTTAACCTCTTTCCGTATTTCGCACCTATTATTTCCCCTTTCGCATATCTGAGTTGACAATCGGACGGCATATATATCTCCTCGTCTGCGATGGCAAAACTCATCAACATTTCTCCACATACTCATTATAATCCCCTAAAATTCGTCATAATTACATGCACGATATATTTCTCTCAACAAAAAATCTTTCGGAATATCCGTTTCATAATTCACACAACATTTCCTCCTTATTTCATTCTCATCATAACTTAATCCACTTTAATTCGAGTGATATCTTTATTCGATTTTCTTTAATCTTAATTGTGCCAACCTTTAAATATTTATTATTCAACTTCGACGATAATTACGTGGTCGTACATCCCAATGAAAAATCCATAATACTTCTTGGTCGATTTCTAAAACACTATTTTCCACTAAATCCGTTTCTACTCATTCTTTACTACGACACCTTTTTTATTTTTCTGTTCTAAGTTATATCTCCGTTTGTTTCTTTGAGTTCCCGATCTTCTTTGACACTCGTTTCCCTACCTTTCTCTCCGGACTTCGTCGATTGTATCCTCGAATATCCGCCGTATAACAAAACAAAATAAAAATTATTTTCTGTGACAAATTTATTAATAACTTCCTTAATCTGCATATAAAATTTAAATACATCCCCTTTATATTGCCACGTTTTCCTCGTAACATATTTTTGCTGTCAATAACATCTAGTCCTACCAATATTTAATTGCTTACTGATCTAACACCTACTACCTTCTTTGAAAAAAAAATGATTCTCTCCTTCTTACCCTTTTCATCTCTAATCTACGCTCTGTCCTCCATTCGGAACATTTTATTTGCCAAAATTATCTAATATCCACACACCTCACCAACTATATACAATTCTTTCTCGTTTATACGAGTGTTAATACTTAGTAGTGTTGACGCATAGTGTTGACTTGAAGTTCTTCATGGCCATGGACGCAACTTTCCATGGTCTTACGCGAAGAGAGTTGTTTCCTCGTGACAGCGTGGAGAGCAGATGTACTGATTATTGCTGAAACTTAGAAATTTGTATGAACAAACATGTTCAATGCCTTGACGACTAATTTACAGCAGTTTGCCATGAGTTGTATTGATGCAGCAGCAGAGTAACTTTTTACAAGTTACTGTTCCAAAAAGTGGTCCGTAATATCGATACATTGGAGTAGCAAAATGCTACTCTAGTTCAACACTTGGACGATAACGGAGAGCAGACGTACGACGTGCGTGACGACGTCACCTTTTTCGAAGACTGAGCTTCAGAGTATCAACGTGACCCTCTGAAGGAAGACTGTGCCTTGTTTTGCCCGAAGGCGAATGGTGGCCCGAAGGCGCTAGATTCCCCGAAGGCGAATGGTGGCCCGAACGCGCTAGATTGCCCAAAGGCGAATGGTGGCCCGAACGCGCTAGATTGCCCAAAGGCGAATGGTGGCCCGAACGCGCGATAGCTGAGTGTGCACTGTACCTATATGTGCGGAACAACTTTCCCCTTACACCGGGGATCGAACCGGCTGCCATACGGTCTCAATAACACTGATGCTCATCGCTTACGACTGTGCTGAGTATAGTGACGGCATGTCACTATGTGGAAGACTGCGCTTAAAGTGGCTTGAACACTGCTCTATATAAAGTAGATGCACAGAGCGTCTATATGGAGCACGTTCATGAATAGTATATCGATCATTGTCATGGAACTTATAATTCACACGGAGTTTGTAGTTTCCAATGAATGTTTATGTACAAGGAATGCTTATGCATTCACAGAGTAGTTATGTACTTTGAATAATTATTGAGTTCTCACAGAACACTAAAATCTTAGAGTTCGTAGTACATGGGAATGTAAAGATAAATGCTTTACGAACGTTTGGTTCGTAACACTATTTCTCTGAAAACTTGAGAATGTTGATTAACAACCAAACTAAAAATATTGATTAATTTTTAAAAAAAGGAAGACATCATCACAATTGCTCATTATTCTTAAGGCCTTGGTTATTTATACAAATACAAGAGTCCTGAGCGTGAGCCATTTCAGTTCTTGTTCGAAGCACTTGTTACAATCGCTGCCACTTAGTTGCTTTAACTACTGGGAGCCCCAGCTTCCACAGGTTACCTTAATGATTTGATGACCAGAATAGTCTAAGCATCTGGGAAAGTGAGGATGCCCTGATTCATTCTCAGCTTGCAGGAATGCGTTCTTCTTTCAACGCCAGCTGTCGCCCACATCCACGGGCAGCGTCGATGCATGTTGTAGAACCAGCCATGGACCCCTCGTTCGGAATTTCCGCTCCACCGTCACCGCCTTGTTTATCCACAAACGAGAGTTTATTCACCGTATTGTAACACGATTCCCTAATATCGGCGATTGCTACTCGTTACAACAACGTAAGTAGTCGGTTCTCCAACTTGTTCTCGAAAACAAACATCTTTAAACTCGAGTCTGCGCAAGTACTGCATAACTAGGACTGCAATTAAATTAGTGATCAAAACTAATTTATCCCAAACTTTACGATTGAAAATAGAGAAATGTTCTCGGACTGACTCTCAGAATCTATCTCAGAAAACGAATCTTTGAATCACGAACATATTCGTAATGAAAACTCCGAATCTCAGACGTCAAGTGACGTGTTCAGATAAAATTCGGGACGCATCGAATGCGACTCAGAAAGATGTACTTCAGAGTAACTCGACATGAAACGCGTTTGAAAGATACTCGAAAAACGAAAAATCTGATGTAAAATCAATGAGCTGATCATCATCCCCGAGCCTCTCGGTGACCTTTTTTATCGGTTCACCTCCCACTCGGACCCCCGAAGTCATCACACGTGACATCGTCTTTTTTGAAACATGTAACTACTTCAAGCCAGTAACCACGAATTTCCCGTTTCTTCATCGTTTCACGATTGGCTGCACTTTTAACGCTTAGTACATGTTCATAACCAATCCGATCGCTCCTTTCTATAAAAGATTTCTCCTTTAACGACTTCCTCTAGTTCCACCGACTTTTCCACAATTTTGAATTCAACGTTTTTTTCTGGATTAACAACAACTAAATCTGAAATGATCTCGAACCTTTTAACAGTCGTTCGCATTGTCTTCGGCGCGTCTCTTCCTTAACCGTCCGCGACGCCCACAGTCAACGGTTGTTGCTTTATGATCTCTGCAGTTGTACCCTAGACGATTCTCAGTCCCCTCCGCAAGTGGGTCAAATCTTCCCGCACCCACGCTTTCTTGGGTTGCGGTCTACTGTTGACCCTATCGTCCATTTGAATTTGTAAAGGGAGGCTTCCTCTCTCCCCACCCCCAACATGTGCTTCTCCGACCGTTGCCCTTTAACACCCCAAAGTTTTGTTACTAGCGTCCTCCAACGTCTTATAATTTTTTCCGTTGGTTTTTCTTTTAAACAGAACGACGCCATCCTTTGCGTCATGGTAAATTTCCTATCCCCTTCCCTCTTTTAACCTAAAATACATGTGTCGTACGCGACCACTCTTCTTTTCTCTGAAATTCTATACTGGCCGTCCAAACCATAAACCATAACCCAGCGTCCTTTTTCCAACGGCCGCCCATCTTCACCGTTGCCTAGCAGAAAGACGGTTACGACTCCGCTCACTTTCGAAATATTTTTATTCGTCCTCATACTTATTTTATTCAATTTTAATGAAGAATTATTAGATTACTATATATATATATATATATATACATACAGATATGGCACCCACGGCCTGAAATGCTTGGCTCGAAATTTCAGGATTTTTCACGACCCGAAATATTGGGTCGACCCCAAATTCGTCGTTCTGTCTTTCACTACAAGATGGCAGTGAAGGCGAGATCTCCTCGCGAGCATTTTTACCGAGAATTAATTTTTCCCACATCAAATAAAATTCAACGAATTTCTTACTTACTGCTTAACATATCGTGCGTGGATTTTCGCTACCGAAAAAACCGTTGTTCTCGACCGGATTCGAATCTGCTCACTGGCGATTTGGATACAACTACGATAACCACTCAGCCATGGGCACCAACAGGTAAAGGTTATATCTAGCGATATTTTTAGAGTAATTTAATGTATTGATTACAGTACGCATAAGGTTAATAAGAGTTCCATTTCTACTGTTGAATAAAAAATTGCGTATTATTCTTTAAATTTTATAACAAATAGCCATTTTGTTCAGTTTTGGGAGTTGCAGAAATTTTTTATCTCACACTGCCTTTGGACCCATAGATCGGAATTGCATCTCGAGTAAATTGCATTATGCTCATACGCATTTTGTAACTGCATTCAACATTTCTTTATTTATGTGTGAAACAGTTTCTTATTCTCCATGTGGTAATATGAACTCTTTGACTGTTTCTTGAGACAATAAATTATTTATTTATTTTTAAATTATTTCTGCAATGGGTACTCGCTAAAGAATGTTGCGACAATATAAAGTTCCCTGGATACTCAAACCATTCAGTACACAACTATTCCAGCTGATTTCTGTATAATTTTTGGACTTCACGAGTTGAGTGTCTGAATAAATTTGTTAGTTAAAAGTTCAAAGAAGAATATTACAAAGACACGTGTTAGAGATAACTTTCGGTCAGGTGCAAATGACGACGAGCCTGGAATCGAACCCGGGACTCATGATTTGATCGCAGGGGTGATAACCACTACATTACCCGTTCGCCTTCCACAACTGTACACCATTTCCACCCAGACCTATGGTGTTCGCTAGTTGGTCCCTCCGGGTCCCGTACCCAACCCCGACCACTACCGGGCAACGGATCGGTCCGGAGGGGAAGGGGGAGATGTTTCGTAAGGAGCATCGGAAGTTATTCGTCTGGGAAACCCACACTGACGGGGAAACTTGTCTAACACGATTAGAAAACACCGCAAGGGGCCTTGACGGTCTCGCCTTTGAGAGGGATACTTTTTAATAGCGGGGTGTGCACTGTGTTCCACCGCCTTGAGTGCACTCTACCGGGACACGAACCCTGCCCTGATCCAGCTGGACAAAAGGAACTGATGTCTCGGACAGGCGGTGGAGGCAACTAAGAGCGCCTCTACGGTTACCCATCCAACGTTTGATTTTTTTGTGGGACTTTCGGGCTCGTCACCGGCAAGAGCAACGTTTGAGGATCATGACGATTCCGTAACATGGAGGAGGGCTTGCCCTCGGCACTACTCCTTGCAGATCGGGTCGCCCTTGTGACCTAAACCCGGGTCAATAGGGAGGTCATCCGGTGGACCACTGGACGAACGACTGATGCCCCAGCACGCCCCGTATCCAATCCGGGCGAAAGATCTGACGCTGGGGATTCACGAGGTGGTAGAGATCCGGACGTAATCCCCAGTGTCACTCAGCACAGCAGCGAGTAGGCGGGGTAGGGGCGTAAGCCCCCAGGAAGGTATCCCAACACTCTCCTGGCGCCCCTTAATTGGGTTGGCCTCTTCCGGGTAGAGGTCTCCCCAACCGTGGTGACGGGTAGGAAGCTTCGTCTTCCAATCGGTGAGAAGGATTGCTTCTCGGCTACTGTTAGCGCAGATATCAGTAGTATTGCAACAGCTAGACGTCTCCCCGTCCACCAGTGAGCTTACTGGTAGGTCTGATCCTTCGGGAGAGAGTCGTTGGGTTGGCAATCTGCTTCTCCCCTCCTGTAGCGCATTCAGTATTGGTAGGGAATCCAGGACAAATAGCGTCGACTGGCAGCTAAGGTACTTGGATCAGTGGGAATACAGAGTGAGGCTGCTCTTGGGTTCTCGTTTCGGTCCCGGGTTGTCATAGTAGACCTCCGGTGTACAACTGTCCCAGTACGCGCGTAGCTTAAAGGTGAAAATCATATTTTCATACCTTATCCCCGAAGGTCTTCCCTTCTTTTGTAAAATCATGAACACAGAGATAATTAAAGTGCGAATCTTGTTCAAGAAATCTGAGTAATGTTTGAATGAAAAGAAATCTCGTGGATTAAGTAGTACGGACTACCAAAAAAGTTCACCCATATTTTTAATGACATAAAGTTCCCATGCACATCTAAATCATGCTTGTCATATCAATGGCTTATCACGTTTCCCTTCTCTTCCTCATCTCTTCCAAATCACTGGGTTTAAATAGTAAATAATCGTATGAAAATATTTCAATACCTTTTCTAACATACACGCTTAGTTGGTTTATCATACTCAGTGCCTTGTATACAAGGTGCTTTAAGATATTTAATGAATACATAAACAAAAAAATATTTATAAGAGCAAAAAATGATAAAGGTTTCTGGGTTTAACTTTTCAACTTTAATTCAGTTTGTATTAAGAAACATTTTTCGTATATAATTTGAGGACCCTTTAAGAAACCCATTTCTTGGGGTCTCGGGCAAACTGTACACACAGCACCCGCCTTCCCCGTCACATCGATACTTTTTTTCATTTATCACCAAGAGGTTTCCTTGTCTTCAACAATAGTCAATACAAGTATCAATTTTAATATATATTTTATAATATTGAATTTTCCTTTTGTTTTTTAATCTGTAAAAGTGTCCCTTATTGTCCCTACCTGTATTACAAATTGATGAAAGATATCGAATTTTTCTTTACTGTTGAATATACGTTCCCTATCTCTTATATTTAACGTATCAATTTTCTTGTAAATTTTCAAGAATTGGTCACTTAGATACTGAACGAATTTCGCTCAGGCCCAATATTTCAGACATTTTCGGGCCCGGTCAAATATTCAGGCATTTCAGACCCTTCTGCCATTCCTCCTTGATAGTTAAGAGTTATTTTTAACTGCAGTTAAAATAGTTATGAGGAACTGTATTCAATGCTCTTTCCGACATTTATTCAATTTACCAATATTTTTATGCTCTTAGAAAATTTCCTAATTTGACCAATGTCTTCTTGTTGATCGTAGACAGACTGTTAGTTTTTTTATCATTATTACATAGGTTCAATCAATAATATTAATTATTCTATAATAAATAAAACTTGTCAACGTTCAATCAATTAAATGAGTTTCGAACTGCATCAAAAGTTACGTTGTGAAGTAGAATTCAATGGGAATAATTTAGAATAACACGACGTTCACACAACACCTCTACGGCTTCTTTGTTTGTTTTTCACCTGTTCCTAAATCCATGGCCATCTGCATTTTTAACTCTAGCAACAAGAGTTTTCTTCTCGGGCAACAAGAATTAGCTGCCGGTGTGATAAATCGTATGAGTTGTGGATTTCGTAGTGTGGATAGTTTTACTGGTGGTAATGCTTTCAAGATTATTTTTGCTATTATTACTCTCAAATGTTTATATTAAAATAGCTGATTTTTCTTAGTAAATAAATAAATAAACAAAACTTTATTGTCAAAAAGCAGTTGCAAACTGTGTATGTCAACGTGGGGTGCAATAAACTAAGTTAATAATTCTACTAAAATTAATGTCCATTATATAATGTAATGAAATAAATAATTTAAAACTTACGACATTTTATGGACGAATAGTATATATAGTGCTCTAACGACATTGACGTTGGGGCACCCTAAAGCATCCCCCCTCCCAAAAAAAATAGTATACATGTTTACTGTGAAGAGCTATTTTCTGTGATTTTATACGTAATATTCGTCCATAAAAGGTCGCAATTATTTATTTCACTAAGTTACGAATCATCTTTTACCCAGGAAAAATAAAATCTGTCTATATTGTGAAATTAAAATACTTTTACTGACTGGTTTTTAAAAACTTTTTTTTCTTCATTTATTGCGACTGCCTCCTTGTCTATGTAGCATTTGCAATTCAAGGAACTATATGCATTTCCAATTATCTTCGAGAATCGTCCCTGGACACTGCACATCATATCCGCACTGGGTGTTGACCGTCCCCGCCAGCGAAGAGGCATTGAATATCAATCTCATGAGTATAGTTTCTCTTATTCCCCCTATTTTATGCACATAGTCTTCATACACTTTGTGCGCTTTTTCCGTCGCAATGTAGCGTTCTTTATTTTTCATGTCTATTATATCAATTGAGCTAAAGTCTTTAACGAAACATGCTCTCTCCTGGGCATATAAAGGACACTCCCACAGAAGGCGATCAGGTGTTTCTTGATCAAGGTTGCATTCACATTCATCATCTTCTCGTAATCCAAAGCGCCGTATTGGAGAAAATCACCATGTCCAGTTAAAAATTACACCAGCACCTTCGATGACTGAACCACTTCTTATTTCACTGTACAAATTGTACCCTCTTAATACAACTATAGGTTACCCTGCCTTTGGACTAACGCGCCAGCGAGTGTGCCATGCCTGTATTAAGTAGTCTGTCAACTTTTTTGTAGCTGCCTCATCTATATTACACGGTGTCTCATCATTAACCTGTATCGTCCCTCTCTGCTTCAATATATGTCGGTTTTTACCTTTTGAACAAACAAATCTATAGGTAGTATCCCCGCCAACACATTAAGCGCTTCTGTAGACACTGTCTAGTAGAATCCTGTCATAAGCAACAAACATCTCTCCATTTGTCGTAAACGTCGTTCGTATGTGACATTTATCAACCTAACCGCTCATCCTATACAGCCATAGGCTATTGCCTATCTCAGGGCGTCAACATTCAGAATTCTCAAGTCTCTGTGTTAAGTATCATATTCATGAAACCCTATCTTCATCATACTGTATAATATAATTTGTACCCTCCGATTGACGTAACATGTTCAGCATCTTAATTTTTCATATTCATAATAATACAAATTTAATAAAAAAAATTCCTCTATATACTACACCAACTCGCGGGAGCCGCGCCAATCGGATTTTTGCTTCCGAGGCATGACGCGGCTGCACCATATCATTACAATTCCTGTAAAATCTATTCGTCAAAATTTTACGATTTAAAGACATTTTTCATCTTTGTTAAATGCAAGAAAACAAGGAACCCATTAAATTTGAACATGATTGATTTTCTTCTTCTTAAATTATTCTCTTAAATTAAAGTATTTTAAGTCATGTATTTTTAATAATATTTTATTTATAAGTTAGGTTAATTTTTGTAGATAGATATATGCTATCACCTATTTTTGTAGCAATCTTTGAAGTAAGCAATATTGCCATTGATAGTTGTCACCTATCCGCGAACACGGGGCCCCGAGATGAGTCGGGCATTACTTCCACTTATTTGTGCCATGCTTCTTCCTTTCTATTTTCTGACCTCCCTTGGTCACCTCTTGTTCTTTTCGATCCCGACCATATCAAGGCTAGGGTATCTTTCGTTTTCCTCATTTCTCTTATTTTTTTCCTACCCCTCATTTTTTGTCCTCCCTTATTCTTTGCCCCTCCTCATGTAATGTGCCCCCCTCATTTTTTGCCCCCTCTTCCATTTTTGTTTTGATGTATGTTGTGAGATATGTTTTGGTGTGTTATAGATCAGGAGGGATTTTAGTGGGTAGGGTTGAATCATTCGACGAGTCCCACACACGGGGAGAGTCATGTTGGCTCTCCCTAGTGCGTAACTGCATTTTCCCTATCTGTACAAGTTTTTCGGGCTCCAATGACCTTTGATGTCGACATGAGCCGTAAAGCCCCACAAAAAAACGAACCGTTTAGGCGCGTAAGCAAATATAACTCTCTTTTCCCGATTTTATCGACATTTATTGTCAAAAACCATTTCTATATTCCTTATCACTCATTTTAAAAATAAAAGTTAACATTTGTTTATCCCGGATATATATATACTATCTCCTTGTCAAGTTTAATCACCATCGGTTCTGTGGTTTAGTCGTGATCAGGTAGCAAAAAAAACAGACACACTTTAGCGTTACGTATTTATATAGTAATAAGTATGGAGTATGGATTGATTTAGCAGTTCCATTTTGACCTATTTCTATTTATTGTATGATACTGAAACTTGGCAATCTTTTATGAGTAATTTAGGTAACAATGCAATATGTATTATATTAGGATTTAGACCAACTTTCACAAACTGTTCTAGTACGACAATGTGGTCCAGGTACTGTGAGAGATGGAAAGTTGTTACTTAAAACGAAAGTTGTTATAAATCTTGAGCAATAGCCAAATAAACATACACTTTATATTCTTTCTAAATGTAGTACATACATATAGAATTGAAACAATAGAAATGGACTTATGGCAGCAATTTTAATTATGTCAGCATAGTTCTGTTCACAACGTTTTTTGTCTGACCATCTCTTGCAAGAACATGAAGGTTTTGTGGCCTGGAGATACGTGAGCAAAGCAATATATAGTTGCCCATGGAAAGAACATTTTTTTTCAGATGTTCACTTGCTACTTCAAGTGCTTGCCCTTGTGCTTTATTGACATAGAAAAAGCTGCCTCTACAGGGAACTACTACCTTTTGAACAGAAATGGCATATCCGTCGGTATTATCGGAATGCGTGAAATTCAAACTCCTGTTATAATAATAGCTTTTATAATATATTGTCCCAAATGTGTAATTTGTAACCGTGTACCGTTGCAACGTCTTGGTGCGTCAAGGTTACGCATTAGCAAACCTGAACACCAAGTTTTAATCTCAGCTTGTGCTCCTGATAATTCCAAAGAGTTTAGAAACCTTTTAGGATAAGAGGTGACCTGTTCAGTATTCATAATATTATCCGCTCACAGATACTCAACAATTTCTCCTTCCACTTGTGACATTTTTGCATTCATTTGGCCAATACACTCTCATATTTGCAGTTAAACTGTTTTTTACATGCTGCTATAACGTAGAAGTCTTTAAACTAGCTTTTATTTTAACTGCAGTTGTTTCTCTTATTATTACTGGTAGAATCTGTCTACAGTCACCAGCGAGTAATACCACCATGCCTCCCATGATACTTGGTTACCATTAATATCTTTCGTAGTTCGATTTAGCTCTTCAATTGCTCTTTTGTGGGACATTGTACATTCATCCCAAACCAACAGTGTACATTACTGCAACATACGGCCGCGGTCGCTATTTTTACTTATATTACACACTTGAGTTTCCTCATGAGCAGCGTAAGAAATTATTGGGCCGTGCGTCCACCATTCAGTAGTGTGGCGGCTATTCTAGAGGACGCTACTGTTACAGATACTTCTTTATCCTTTCGAATTTGGGCTAAAAGCAGATTCAAGAGAAAAGTTTTCTCGATACCTCCTAGAGCATCCAAAGAGAACAAACCGCCTTTTGATCTGTAGCATTATATCATTAAAAATAGTTCTTTGTTCTGTATTCAAACGTGAAACATGCTCTGTTAGCTGTTGTTGCAACGTAGTGGTATCATAATAAAGTTATCGCATTAATCACTGCTACGTATTGTACGTGTATTAATGTACGTGGTCTTGTAATCCCAACGTCTGATAAATCTTTACCAGTATCCGTGATCACTTGGCCTTCCACATTTGTTAGTGCTTCGGTGTAAGTTAAATCATTACATGTAATATTAGCAATAAGTTCTTTTAATCTGTGCAAAATATCATCTGCCATATTCGTTTTGTATTTTTCACATAATTGCTGAGGGTTAGAAAGTCCACACGTCGCTATTTTTGCTTCCTCGCGTTAGTAGCTGATCTACATTGTACATCCTCATCTAGTGTTGACTTCCAATGATTGTCATTTTCTAATAACCCTTTTATTTCATTTGCCTCTCTGTATGTGATCTTTTCAAGGCCGTTGTGCGCTTTTAGATTTTTAGAAGAGGTTGTCCCTCGTACATGGTGTAGCATTATAGAGTCCCGTGAACTCTACGTTTCCATTCTGTTTTAGATAAATTCCAGGTGTTATATTTGGGAACATTAATGTACAGAAGAGTTTTAGCAAAGTTAAAAAAATTCAATAATTGTGGTTTTCGGCGAGGTGGATACTCGTTCGCGGAAAATAGGTTCAATGAAATACACTCACCATTTTCTAAATGTGCATCAAGGTGTATCATAGCGGGATGCCTTTCGTTCTACGGAAACCCAAACAGCCGCCAGTCGGTTTCGTTGCTATTAAAATAGCGGCCACATTAGTATGTGAGTACTTCATCTATAGGATTTGTGAGCTCTGTGTTTCTAAAATTGAAAATTTCTTGGTCACTGCCTTTCTTAACGTATCTACAGAATCTGCAGAAGGCGTTCACCGTGACACGTCCAGAATAATTCAACGAGCACACCCACCGAAAAGTAATCTAAGTTGTTGGTAAGGAGCAGTTCTTAGATCTCTTAATAACAACGAGATATTATTCTACAGGCCGACAAAGGCAAGAGTAATTATGAAGAGTTGTGATTACCACATGAAAATAAACAACCTCCTAGATCCAGCTACGTACAAGAGATTGCCTCATGACCCGACTACAAGAATACTGAGAAAAACTAACGAACTGTTTAAGGTTTTATCCATATCAGTAGAAGAGAAACGCATAATGAAAAAAAACGGAAGCATTACCTCCTATACTTTACGGACTACCAAATATCCAGAAAACGGGTACTCCACTTCGTGCTGTAGTCAGTGAGATAAATTCTTTCACTTATTCAGTTGCTAAATATCTCACTAGAATACTAAACACACATGTGGGCACAACTGCTGTCAAAGACCCTGCTGATTTCATTAATAAATTGAAGTCATTAAAAGTTAAACCCCGTGATATACTTGTCATCTTCCACGTCATATCTCTGTTTACCAGGGTTTTCGTCAACGACATTTTGAAACATATTTCACGTTTCTTTCCAGATATAGTCTCTATCTTCAGGCACGATCTGACTAATACATACTTACAATGGTGTCATGAATTATATAAACAGATTGACGGTGTTGCTATGGGAAGCCCACTAATTCCTGTAGTAGCCAATTTTTATATGGAATTTTTTTGAATATGAGGTTTTAAGTATCACGGCATATCCTCTAACTTGTTGGTTTAGATACGTCAACGACACATTCGTGGTTTGGAATCATGGTGAACATGTCTTTATTGAGTTTCTCAAACATCTTAATAATGTGCGTTCTAACATCGAGTTTACCATGGAAAAAGAGAATCACAGACAACTGTCGTTTCTGGAGGCTTTGGTAACCCGGAGGGATGATGGTACCCGCGGCCATAAAGTGTATCTGAAGAAGACTCACACGGACCGTTATTTAAACAAAAGTTCCAATCATTCACGACAAAAGATAGTCACGTTCAAGTCTTCAGTGGACCGTGCTACACGCATCTGCAAGCCGCAATACTTAAAGGATAAACTTAGACTACATTGCTCTGCAGTCTAATGGTTACTAGCAAGGTGTAATGAGGTGTGCGTTGCATCCCACAAAGAAAACAAAAACAAAAGACAACTCAACTTTGGGTACCGCATTTCTGCCATATTTGAAGATTGTCATATATGGCATAAGCAGACTGCTCAAACGCCACAATATAAAATATTCCTTTATTCCAACCAACACCGGAATCTTTTTCAATCTGCAAAATATACTCGTGATTCTCTAACGAGCGGGAGTGCATACCGCATTCCGTGCTCATGCGAAGCAGTGTATTTAGGAACGACTAAACGCAGAATAAGAACACGGCTCTCAGAACATTCAAAGAACAGTAAATTGGGTCAAGCACAAAAATCAGCTGTCACCGAACATACTCTTCAAAAGAATAAGGAAATTGTTGCAGGACACAGAAATAATTTCCTCCACCTCCCATTACTATACCAGACTGGTGTCTCCATTAATTTCATAATGGTGCGAGAAGTTAAATGATGACCAAGCTTTTTCATGAAGGTTTCACGACTTTTTAAAATTCTAATATCTCCTAATATTCTAATAATAAACCGAATGGAGGAATGTCCTTAGATCTGAAGAGGCACAGGCTTGAAGGGTATCCTCTGACATCTCAGAATGCACGATGTGTGACGATGTAGTTGGATGGAAAATTGATGAAGGCGAGGTTCTTTGAACAGCATGAGCGAAGGTGTTTATGAGAGGTTTTGTTGGAGGTACAGCTGCAAATGTTGTTCGTACCGTGTGAGTTGTTATGGTGAGTGCTATGGCATCACTACGTTCTCTACCTGACCTTATTCGGGCCACTTGGCGACTGTTCTTAATGACCAGACGTCAGGGACGACTTGACCATGGGAAAACGTCTGCTAGGTCGTGTGGTAGCGTGCATATCGGGTACAAGACGTCTCTACGACAATGCTTTCGCGTATGTTTCTACTCCTGACACCTACTGCAACGAGTGACCCAGTTCCTGTGGTAGGATTGTTCTACAGTGACACGCAGGTAATTTAGATACCAATATAGATTTTAAGGCTGTCACTTTGGTTTTGGCAATTGGACTGTGCACAGTTCAAGGTGAGTATTGTTGACTTTTTCAAAAGTTCAGCAATACGGAATACTTTGAAGCCTTGTCGATTTTGGCCTTCAGTTCAGTCATATTTGCATTTGGTGAAAGTTCCCCAATGACATGTCTGTGTTGTCTTTCTCCATGCGGTGAATGAATAAAGAAGTGTTTGATCTTCTTGTGCAATTTTGTACTATATTGTGATGGTCTCTGAAGATGGAGACTGACAATCTTGCCGCAATCGCACCCTCTGCTGAAGAAAGCAGGTGCAACAGTGTTTGAGACACTCACGGTAGGACCTTGCATAATTCTGCTATAAGGGGCTGAATTGGTGATGTTGGTGAAATTTCGTGCATTGTTTCATACTTGATAAGTCTGTTGATGGTCTAACTCATCGATTGGTATTACTGATGTAGTAGGAGCACTTACTGCAATTGGAGTAAATCGACTTCAGAGTGTTGACTCAAGAGTGGGTTTAGGTTTGAAGTTGTTTTTCAGCATTTGGAATCCTTCATCTAGATTCATACTAGGCGTAGAGATGGCGCTGGTACTTGAACTACAAAGTCAGATTGAATTATGTGATAGTTTTCATATTAATGGTGTGTCCATGGGTGATGGTGGAGAGATCTTCTTCCACATTGTGTGTGTTGCCACGAGGTGTGCGAGTGTCTGACTGTCCTGGAAGATCTAGGAAGCTGGAGGCTTGAGACTGTGGTGTCGCGGCAGCATCAAGTATACCTGCTTGATTAACGATAGCAGCTGAGGGATGGTATCGTTTAACACTTACCTCGTGTTTCACCTACTCGTGCCTGGAAGTTAGATACTTGCGCGAGATTTGCCGAAGGAAGGCTTCCTCAGCACCTGGTAAAAGCAGACGTGTCAGCTGCCGATGGTGTGGTTCTTAAAGGAGGTAGTGCCTCTGGAAAAGCCTCGAGGAATCCTTGAAGAAATTGTGATTCCGTCGCTGTTTGGGATCCCAGGTGTTTGCAGGAATCCAGTTCAAGTTGCAAAATGCCAACCGCAATGCATGTCATCGAACGAGAAATCTGCGCCTTGACGAACGAGAAACGCAACCCACCAGGCACACTTAATCCTTTGTTTAATCAGGCGTTATGCCTCCCACTATACAAACTAGTGATGCATAACCATAGCACCATACTTTCTCATATACGTTTCGTAGTCTGGACTAGAAAACGAAATTAAAGAATTCTATTAGGAGATGGTTGATTTTAACATGTTACTCTATATTTTCACCGTCTGTATTTTACCCAATTTAAAAGGTTTATTAAAGAAATATTTTACTAGCGTTTATATAAAAGAACCTCTAATATACAAATTCTTTTCTTTCGTTTCTTGGGGAGATAAGATCAGTAAGATTTATATTCCCTTTCAAAAGATTTATTTATTAACAAATATAAAGACAATTAGGATATTATTAACGTGAGAACAAAGCCAGTAGACCATCAATATTCTTATATAATTTAATTAAAAACTAAAGAGTTAATTGCAAAATTATATTAATAAACGCTAATATTATCTATTATTAATTTTGGTGATACTGTTCGTTTTTTTCACATCCTGTTATTTTGTAACGCTCCTTATCTATCTCGTCAAAGAATTCTGTAAAAGTTACAATTTATTGTTTACAATAATATTATTTTTTAAATTGAATCTGCTACAAAGCATTTAATTACAAAAATCATGAAAGACAAACAAAAAGATTTATCATACATTACCTTGAAGAAAAAAGACACAAAAGACACACGCTAATTCTTCAAACGAAAAGTAATAATATGAAATACCATCCTCACGCATCAAACAATATGTACGAATATTACATGTGACACACCGAATGCACAAGATAACAAGAACATCCGGCAACAGGAGCAGTTGACACATCTTATACGTAAGCTTACGTAGCGAAAAGATGCAGTATCACCGGATGAGAGATCACGACTAGTGTGTAGAGGTCGCGTGCAAAAATGGTTCACGATACCAAGAGAAACATAAGATGCAGACATTCCTCTGTTCGTTTAAATATATATATAGTGGCAGAACGAAACTTTAGTGGTTAAAAATACACTGGAATAAAAAATTTTGAGCGCCACGACTAATTGATCTCAGGGTTCCACAATAATTTCTGGGGTTCGCATTTATTAGTGAAGGAAACGGCCATACAATAGTTCCACTCAAGGAAAACGCTACTGACAAATAAATCCATTTAATTTAATCATCATTGTTCCCATTACAATAAAACCCCTCATGCTGATTCCCCCAAAAGAAGCAAACACAAATGGTGGCCAAATGATAACATAAACACTAACACCTAAATGAAATCTTTCCTTCCAAAAAACTAAAATACACTGAATTTAACAATGATATCATTCTATCACCGTTTAAAATCTCTCTCTCTTAAACAAATAGAAATACACTGAATTTAACAATAACATTATCTTATCAACATTTAAATCTCCCTCTCTCAAACAATAGAAATACTCTGAATTTAACAATAGCATTATCTTATCAACATTTAAATCTCGCTCTCTCTCAAACAATAGAAATACACTGAATTTAACAATGGCATAATTTTATCAACATTTAAATCTGTCTTGACACTGATTAAGTCCACAGTTTGTGTCCCTTCTTTATAACGTATGCCACATTATTCATTACGCGCAAGCGCAATACGACGTCGGTTTAAACATCACCAACCGTCGTAAAATACTTCTTAAGATGACCAACCAGGGCAGACCGTAGAGAGTAGTGTCCTCGCAAGGTCGGCCAGGCTCCGATCTCGGGCGATCGCTGAAGGTGTCGTCAACGACGACTACCGGAAGTTGCTCCAATCATCCTCTGCGAGCTCGGCCCCTTCAAGCGCAGCGTCAGCCTAACCTCGTTCATCCGAATGACCACCCGGAAATTGTTCGTCCGTGGCTCGGATCGAGATCAATTTATCAAATTTGCCCGATGTTAAAAAAAAACGACAAATACTCGACTCGAGCGCAGCATCTTCAAAAATGAAGTGCTAGTGTTTAATGCGAACTCGAAATACTTGTTTCAGAGCATTAACGCAAACATAGCTGACACCGAAAACTCAAAAAGCAAGATAGTTAAGTGTCGAAGCTACGAGCTGAGCTGAGATAATTACGAGCTACGAGACGAGACGACTGTTCAGAAGCTACGAGCTGAGATCAAGAAGAATCTGAGTGATGTGAGAATCTGCGTGTTGTAGCTGAGCAAAAAAATCTGTGCGACGTCTGCGATGTGACTAAGCAATGTGAGAGCGTAATTTCATTTTCCATTCCTTAAATGGTCTCACTCCCTTCCTAGACCTCCTTTATCACTTCCAAATCTTCCAAATTTTGAATTTCACGTGACCGAAAACTTCCAATGCCAAAACGATTCCCCCTTCTTACGCCTAAATTATGATTGTGAAATTTTAAAGGATTTCGAATAATTTCCAACGCTTTCTTCCAACATTTTTTACTCCAACGATTTTTACTGACAAGTTGGTTCTTGCCCGTGCACCCTCGCGTATTCTGTGTTATTGCGGTCGAGTTGGGTCGCTTTACCCACCCCCTCGCTCACTTGCTATTTCTAAAAGCTCTAAATTTCTTTCGACAACAAAGAGCCTACAGTGGGTCGCCGCATCATATCAGATGTGAGCGCACCCTTCGTCATCTTTCAACGGTAGGCCTTTAAATTTCTAGAGAGTCGTAAGACATCCCTTCTTCGTCCGACCTTTGAATTTCATACGCCCGAACGAGGATGATTTTATTATTCTTATTATTAGATATATATATTGTGGCAGAACGGGGTTGAAAATTTTAATTATAGAAAAATATTTAATTAATAAATTTAAAACACCTCGGCTAGCTCTTCTCAGGGTTCCACAATATTTAAGGGGTTCGATTTTTATCAGAAGGAAAAGGACCATGCAATGGTTCCACTTAAGGAAAACGCAAGACAAATAAATCCATTAATAAAAGCTATTTTAATTACTAAAAACATCCCTTAATTAAATAAATTTCCCCCGAAAGACACAAATACAAATCGTCGTCATTTAACAATCACCTTAACTCCGAAGTGACGTTATCACTACAAATCCCTCAAGCAGAAATTCCCCCAAAAGACAGAAATACAAATTGTTATCATTTAACAATCACCTTAACGCCGAAGTGACGTCATCACTACAAAAAACACATAAACTAACTTACACTGAATTTAAAATCTTATCTTCTTTAGTTAACAATCAACATTCCCTTTATCTAAAGTGATATCAAAGCACTGAATTTAATTACAATCTTAATTTAATTAACAATAAACATCTCCCTTTATCTAAAACGATATCAAAGCACTGAATTTAATTACAATCTTAATTTAATTAACAATAAATCTCCTTTTCTCTTCACAATGACAAAACACTGACTTTACATATGGCATGATTCATTTAAAACTAAAGTCGGTCTGGGCACTAAGTTATTCTAAAGTTCGTGCCTTTCTTTCGTAATTCATGCCATTTCCTCCATGACGCGCAAGCGCAATACGGTGTTGGTTTAGACAATTACCAACAGACGTACCATACCTCTCAAGATGACCAATTACCGCCGCTAAGTAGGGTCCTCACGGAGGTCAGCCCCTCAACAGTCTGTGAGCTGTCAGCTTCTCACCAAAAGACTCCACTGAGCAACGTCAGCAGCGTCAACATCTATGCGAAAACTCTTCAAGATCTGAGTTGCGAACAGCGCGCGAACAACTGTAAGATCTGTGCGCGATCAGAGCAGCATCTGAGCAGCACCAGAACGGCTACAAAAAACTTTAATGTGAGCCCGACGAAAAACTTAGATGTCAGCACGACAAAAAACTTAGATGTCAGCACGACGAAACTTAGATGTGAGCTGAACACATCTGATCGCTGCTGATTAAATCGATATGAGCGAGCTGCTACATGAGCTCTTCCGAAAAACTAGTACGTGAGAGCGAAAAACTTCGATGTGAGGGAGCTACCACCTGAGCTCCTCCGAAAAACTTGTAAGTGAGAACGAAAAACTTCGATGTGAGCTAACGCATCTAGCGCTGCCGAAGAAATCTCTATGAGACTAACATAAGCGAAAAACATACGATCAGCGAAAAACTTCGATGTGAGAGAGCTACCACCTGAGCTCCTCCGAAAAACTTGTAAGTGAGAACGAGAAACTTCGATGTGAGTTAACACATCTAATCGCTGCCGAAAAACTTCGATGTGAGTTGTGAGNGAGAAGTGAGAAACTTCGATGTGAGTTGTGAGAACGAAATTGAGTCTGCTTTACCTTAAATGGGCTCTATCCCGACTTTTTCCCAAAAAACTTCAAAATTTGGAATGTCACGTGATCCAAAACTCCCAATGCCGAAATGATTCCCCCTTCTTACGCCTTGACTCTCATTGGAACATTTTTAAAGGGCTACAACTGATTTCTAGAATTTTCTCAACGACGCTGTGGCTTCTAACGATTTTCACGCAAGTTCATATTTGTTTCTACTCTCTGTACAGCTGTGGTTTATTAAGGCGGGTCGGGTCTTCTCCCTCATCCCCTCGCTAGCTTGCGATTTCTAAAACGTCATAAATTTTATTTGAAGTTAAAGGAACGCCGCCAAGACCCTTGCCGCGACCGGACGCGGTCGTCGGTC
>NNCF01127021.1:176777-191787 GCA_002313205.1 Laupala kohalensis
AAAAATATATATATATATATATATATATATATATATATATATATATATATATATATATATATATATATATATATATATATATATATCATTATTATTATTATTTGAAAATGTAAATGTATATGATAAAATAATGATCTATTACCAACATCTTTGTCGGGTTCGAAGTCAATAATTCAAGTTTTTACTGTCTTTTATTAGAGAATTGAAAGTAAAATAAATATTCAGAATATTATTTTACTCTACCTCTGCTTCATTGATGTGAAATAATATTCCAGCTTCTTGATATAGTAAACAAATGTGTATGTACAGTAGGCGGAAATTATTTCACTGAGTCTATACCAAACTTTCAAGCGAAACACCGCTAATGCGGTTGTAATATATACTAATTACACTAATTGCATACAGAATATTTAAGCAAAATAGTTGGACCAGATTTTGAAATATATTCAAAAATGAACTTTGACCTTCATGTAAAGTGTCCTTTGTGTTTAAGGAAAAAGGAAATATTAAGCACATTCATATGTCAGAAGTAAATTGTACCCTGAATACGAAAAATGAAAACTAAATATTTTCCCATTCTGTAGGAGTGCTGCGCACTGGCGGACGAACGTCCAGCCAAAAACAACTTTTTCGGAATCAGGGGGCTCCAAAACTGATATTTCCGCAAATATCTCGTTTTGGGAATTTTTTCACGATTACAATACTCTCTATATACTATGTATAGCAGAAAGTAAAAAAGCAATCCGCACAACGGATTGATTCAGCGGAATTGTACGATGCGCAGTTTGAGTGCCCGGGGACGCAACCCGCACTGCACACTGAACTCGCGGAGAGCTTGGACCCTCACAGAACGCAGCGCGCAAATAGAAATAGTCAAAAAATCACGGAGGGGGGCGACGCAGATCCGAACGCGACTGAGTTTTCCCTCGATATACCAGACCTTGAGGTAGTTGCCAATGCAGGAGAACGACTTATCATTGCTTCATACGGGTCTGGTATACATTGGACGTCATTGAATACGTTGAGGTACAGGCAATACGTTATTCGGCAAATAAGACGTTAAATATTGCTGCACTCCTCAGTACTAAAGCAGCTGCACGATAGCAATCACTGAGATATTCTACACAATGCAACAATGGCCCGGAAATGAAAAACAAACTTGTATATTTCGGGTGGAATATAAAGAAAAACAACCTGTCAATTGCCACTTCCAATGTTACTCATTCCAAAAAATCCCGTAGCGGATATTCTTCTTATGCAAGAGAGATTGCGAAGGGAGTTGTGAGTGAAGAAAGACCCGTCTTTACTGTTCTCAACTATGTGAGAAATACGAAGGAACATGAACCAACTCCGACAAATATTATGTTGATGAAACCGATGACTTGAACGATCCTGTGAATCAACCACCATTTATGGCTGTTTTGATATTATTCATAACTGAATATACAATCAAAAATACAAGTATTTAATCTAAATTATTATGCTCTCCTTAATCTTTAATATTAGTATCCTGGACCTTCTTCTGTCGAGCATTGTCAATCGTATGAGGAGGATGAGAAGACCGGACATTCTGGTGCCAATCATATTCCGCAAAATTAAATAATTTTCATTATATTATTTCATTGCATATTTAAATAATGTATTACAAGTTAATTAGTTGAAGTTTTTCAAATTTAGATATTGCAAAAATAGAGCTCAAGTTGAGTTGTTACTTTAGCGGCTGTGTCCGATAAACTTCGCTTAAATGCGCTCCGACGTGTGACTTGTGCCTAAAATGTTCGTTTGGTGAAGAATACTCTACCAGAGAAATAATTTGAAAGAAAATTTGACATACTTTCTTTTTTCAAATTGTTAGTAAGCAATAAAAGAAAAACATTTTTGAGGCCCATTTAAAAAATTGGTCAAGATTCGCTCCGCTCTAGCATGATTCTGTTCGTGGGATAAAAATCCGTAAAGAACTAAATTGTTTGAAATTTAATGTACATTGTTTCTGCACACGGATACTTTTCTCTACAAGCGTGTAGGTTTCGAGTTATGATCTCAAACTATACAAGAGCATTTTTCTAGGATTTTCCATTTTTCTCAGAACACGAACTTAACGAGGTTACAAAGTTAATCGAATTCAGCACCAGCAAAATGATAACGAACGATTTAGAAAAATAATTATTTTTCCCCGTCGAAGTATCATATGATTCGGTCAAGTATGTGAAGCACCTCAAATAAACAATTTAAATAGATTTTTACATGTCTATCTCAGATTTTGGTAGAATTTTGTATGGAGGTAGCCATCTTTCTGATATGGTAACTTTGTGACTTGACTTATTTCCTCTTACTCCTCGGAGCACCTCCATCTAACTCTATTTTTTGCCATGGCTGCTACTTCTCCTTATGTTTTGCCAGCACTCCTGATTTCATGTTCTGTACTTCTTATCCAGCTTATCCGTGGTATACTTCTCTCCGCAGTCCCCGGGGTGTTCCATCTAAGCGCCTACCTCTCTATTGCCAAAGGTCCATTCCTTAACATATGACCAATCCATTTCCATGTTCTTCTTTGATAGTGTGTTATTTTCCACGTTTCACACACTTGTAAGAGCACTTACTCGACATTGCTGGTAAATATCTTAAGCTTAGTCCAGAGATATTTCTCGTGCTCGCCATACTGGATATAGTTGAATAAAAGCAGAGTGAGTTTTTTTAATTCTTTATCGCACTTCTTCAGCATCACCGTTTTCCGTCAAAATACTCCCCAAATATGTGAATTCTACCACATGTAGTTGTCCTATTTTTGGAATTTTCAATTACTTTTGGCGTTGACTCTCACAGACTTGGCAGTTGGTATATGGCCCAATAATTTACCTTCATGTACTTCTAGGAATATGTAGTACTGATAGGTATTCCTTATTAAATTAGCAATTTTCTTGGGGATGCCGTATTTCTTAATATGCCGTATTCAACATATCATTTCTATATATGGAGTCAAAAACTCGCTCAAAGTCAAATACTAGGTGCATATTATTTATGTATTATATGCTTCGCTCCAGTACGATACGAAGAGTACTAATCTGATCGACATATGATCTACCCCTACAGAAACCTGCCTGGTCTTTCCTACGCTTTCCATCAGTGTTCATTCTGTTCAAAATCACTCTACTTTCGACTTCACTCGGGACCGGTAGCAGGGTAATTACTCCAATTTTTACAGTTCGCGGTATTCCCTTTTGATGTTTTAACGAGAAGTCCTCTCCTCGGATATTTGTTCATCTTTCCATATTTCAGAAAAGAGCGAATGTAGCATGTTGTTTCCATATCGTTTCCTTATTCGATGATAATATTATCTACTCCCGGCGTTAGGCTCTCTTCCTTGGATGGATCACAGGTATGGATTCTACATTCTTCCACATTTACTTCATCTTCTTCTAGGGTTACTGTAGAATGTTCTTCTCCGGGAATGTCAAACATTTCCTCGGTGTACTCTTCCCGTCGTTGCATCTGGTTTTTTAGTTATTAACCCACCATTTTTTGATTTAATTGGTCGATTTCTTACAAATTTTCTCAGTGATACACTACGAGTTATTCTGCATACTTCTTTCACATTGCTCTTTCTCGCGACCTCTTGGGTCCTCTCAGCTAGCTCATTTGCCTTCTGAGCGAACACTCTTCACTTCGCGCTTTTTCTGTTTGTACTCCTCGTGCATGACTGCAATTTTTCCTCTCGTTCCATCGCCAACAGTTTATCTTGTATCACTTTTATCTCTTGTATTTTCCCCAGGTTTTATCTGTCAGCCACTCTTTCTTCAGTGAGATCTTAATCCGGGTACTTCTTCAGCCGTGGCAGCACATACATTCTTTACTTTTTGCCAGTATTGTTCCACGCCCTCATCTTCTAATCCATTGAGTTCCTGGTAGTGGTTTCTGAGCTTCAGTTGAAATTCCTGTCTTACATCTTTTCTTGTAATTCTAGCTATATCAAATTTTCTCGTAGTCTGCTTGTATTTCACTTCGGGATTTTTTGTTTTATTCTTAGCTTCTCTGTCATTAAGTGATGGTTGCTGTTGATATCGGCTTCTCTTTTACATCTAGTATCCAAGAGAGATGTTCTCCATTTCCTGTTGATTGAAAATGGTTTTCAGTTTTTTCGTCATGAAATCTTGTGGATGGTTTAATGTGGGAATAAGGTGCCTTCTAATACTCGTTCATTCACAGCTCACCTTTTAGTGAAGGGTTCACATTTTCGTTCATTGCACAATATCCATGTTTACCCATCACTTCTTCCCAACCAAGGTTATCATTTCTGACTTGAGCAATGAGATCACCTATGACAACAACAATATTTTTTCTTGATATTCTCAATAGTGTGTTGTAACTCCGCGTAGAACCGCTTTTTAATTTCCACATCAGCCTCTGTTGGAGCATTACATTGTATCACACTAAAGTTCCTGATCTTTCCTTGGAAGCGTACTGTTATGATTCTCTCTGACACAGGTTCCCATTCAATCACAGAGATCGCCATTTTCTTGCTGAGAAGAAATCCCACGCGTTCTCTGTGTTCACCTTCCTCATTTGGCCTACCCGAATAGAGAAACACCGATTCACTGGGCATTCTCATTTCTCCGAACTCGCTACATCGGACCTCACTCAATCCTAGCATATCAAGCTTGTATCTTCTCATCATTGCTGCCATCTGATGTAACTTCACTGCAACATTGTCCTTACGTTCGAAAATCTAATACTCGTTTCCCTTTCCGCGCCAAAGTTCGTTTTAAATCGAGTTTCGCTTCGTCCTGTTTCGTTAATAAGTAAAATATATGGGGATTAGTTATTAACCCTTCGTTCTCCAGCTTCATGATGGGGCTACCACCTATCGACTGCAGTTTTCATTGTTTACCACCATAAATGGCATTTCATCCATTTCCTCGCTTGCAGATATGCTGCTATGATTATCCCGCCTATCCCCGGTCGCCATTTCCTCAATCTGTAATAACAGAGGGTCCCATAAGAAGGGTGAGGTGAGCGTTTGCCTGACAGAGGCTTTGTATTGCGCATTTTCAACCCTTACTCCCAAAGTAATGTATTGCTACAGATGTAATCTTGTGGATGCAAAGTTATCTTGTTTATTTGAGTATATTCGATGATTTAATGAGCATTTTAAATTAAATTTTACTAACAATTGGATTATGAAAATAAAAATTCTTATTCAATACTGTGTGAAGTTTATTTATTTTGCCTGACTGCGGAGTCATTTGTAATAAGACAAGAAACAAGTTCATAAAAAAGTAAATAATTTTACTGTACTAAAATATCTGCAATAAAACATTACGTTTCAATCTACAATGTTAAAGGTGTCCCCCTGTTTTTTATTTGCTTTTCTTTACATTCCCTTCGCCATTCATTAGAGAATATGAGAGAAAGTTATTTTAAAATTATTTTTCTGAATTTGAAATGGTCTAGTGGGTGGTTTAGGGCAACCTGTAAGTAGATAATAATCTGAATACATAAGAGTGTGGGGTATTTACTTTTGACGGAAGCCGAGGGTGCAGTGTCAGTAAATGTATTACATTAAGATAAAAAACTATGGAAATTAAGAATACTATAGAAATTAAACAATATATTTCCATTCAGTGAATATCATTTGCACGACAGAAAATCTCAACCAACAATAAAATTTCCACAATAGTAATTGTTTAATATTAATTCAAGTTTAACAATTTATTTAGCCCTAGATGATTAGATGTTTGTAATTTCTACGACTACTTTCAGTTGACGGGTGATAACGCGATGAAAGAGTCAAACAGTGCTTTCTTCAGATAGTTGTCCTTCAACTAGTGGTATGATCAGAAGACCAGGAATGATTGTTTTAGGGCTCTTATGGATCGCATTTTTCACCATTTTGCTCATAATAATTACGAAGATCTATTCATTGTTATATCTATTGTATATGGCGTCGTATTTTGTTCGTTATTTGTCGATTTTTACCAATGTTAATGTTACATATACTATCAAAATAAATTTAAACGTACTCTGAGTAGTTTTTCTCCGACAAAAATGTTATATTTCTAATAGTAATTTTACGAAATTCTAGTCTTCCCCACCGTTCCAATCTAGGAATAATAGTTGTTGGATGACGTGCGTATAAGTTCTAGTGGAGTTTTGTTCAATTTTTGTTTTGTGGTTATAGTTCATCGAGAGGATGAAGGAATTCTTCCTGATGAAAACGGACCAAGTGAATGGGGACACTGGTCTTCTTGGTCGCTTTGCTCTTCGCCCTGTGGCCACAGTGAGCAAGTTCGAGTACGTCAATGCAAACCCGCCATCAACTCGTGCTCTGGAGAGTCCGAAGAGTGGCGAAAATGCAACGTTGGAGGTTGCAAGGTACATTTTGAGTAAATAACAGTTATAAAACTTTAAGGTGTGGTTGACGTATGGTTTCCCGTAGGTTTTATTCGTTTTGAAATAGGATTTTAATCAAAATATAATTTTTAGATATGCTCTCCCAGATTTTAAAGAACCATGAAGTTACATTACATTTAACGATAAACACTGTTTAGGAAAGTCTTTGCCCTAATGGCGCAATATTATCTTTCTTAACCTATTTATGTTACCACGTTAATTATATTATCTTGAATGAAAAGGGCAGTTGAGATCTCCTACCCCTTCTCCCATTTTAATTCATTATTTATTTATGTCTTTATTACATTGATTTATTTCGTGTCCTGTCCATGTCTTCCGACATTCCACGACTATTTCTTTGTCAGTCTATTCCATACCTCTCTTTCTCCGCCTTTTCTATTTTTGTTCGCTATCCCTCTTTCGTCCTTCCCGTTCGCTATCCCTCCCGTCGTGTCCTTCTTGTCATTTCCTTCAGACTACTGCTTTACCACGAAGGATCTCACCTGTATAGAGGGAGAAGTGAGGTATTCTACCGTCAAGATCTTCATTGCAACCTTCATTTGTTTGATATTGGTTATATACTTTTAAATTTATGGTATTTCATCTCTGTATCGATCATTTCGTTCCCTAATTCTTTCTCTGTACCTTTGGTCCTCACCTGTGGTATGTATTGTGCCCTTTCCGGTCCGTTAAGTGGGCATTACCTAGACATACGATCCCTTGTCTCTTCACCCATTCCACATTGCCTGTCTTTTTCATATACCTCCCAGAGTATTTACCAGGCCATGAGCTATGCCTCTGTTACCTGCCTTTTCCACCCCTTTTCATTCTATGTCAATGTTTTCCCATCCACATCTATCTTTCTCTACACACGACCACTCGGAGAACTTTTTTCTATATACACACATCTCCTGGCAAGGTTCCCACCAGTCCATTAAACGCATCACTTGATACTCTCCTATAAGTTCCACTTAATTTCATCAAGCACAAGCCGTATACCATTGACAGCATCTTATTTGGCGCAAGTTCCATATTTTCTCTACACCACTCCCATTTTAATAGTGTTCTGTTCCCCTCTGCTACCAATTTTCGCCTACTTTTTCCTTTCACAGAAACCACTACGTCGTCTGCACATGCTAAAATTTTGCGTCTTTCGTCTCGTACTGATCATTCAATATAATCTGTTACCTACCTCACAGTGCGGTTAACCGCTATTTAAGAGATTATGAGTTTTGATGATACGACATCTCTTGCCCATGGAGAAAATAATTTTCTTTTTGATCTATCCAACGCATTCGACGTCATCGATCATGAAACTTTCCTTTCAAAATTGCACTCATATGGGATTCGTGGACTTGCACATTAATTACCAACTTACTTAAAATTTTGGCATCAAGGGATCGAAAGATTCTATGCTAAATGTGAAGTATTTCGTAAGACTTTAGAATTGACTTTCTGAAACACAGCCATTTACTTGAAGGGTTCCCCAAGTAAATTCTTGGTTATATACTTTGTTGTATGTGAACGATATGACCACATCTCATTGGAAAATGCTTCTTTTTGCTGATGACACTTATGTGAATACGTCAACGCTCAAAGTTTCGTCTAGCCTCCTTTCTTGGTTTCATAAAAATCGTCTCATTGTGTCTATGTCATTTCACAATAGTATCATAAAATCATTTCCCTAGGTATTTCTTCCTTGAACGGAACCAAATTAACATGTAATGCGAAAAAATATTGTTAGGTCCGCAAATCAAGACAACCTCAAATGGAATTGTCACATTGATAATCCAAATTGAAAATTAAGTAAATTGTGTTACGAATTCCTTATCTTAGTTATTATAATTAAACCAAATATTTTCCGTTGTGTATATTATTCAAATATTTACTTCAGCAATTCCGCTCACAGCATCCAAACTTTCAGAATTCTAAAGATGATTTATTTGGATAATAAGTAAACATCACACCCGAAGCTCTAGTAAGGCTTTATTTAGAAAATTTAATATTTTAACACTTCCCTGCATTTATATTTATGAAACGATTGTGTTTGTTAAGACCGATCTACTAAAGAGTCACCCTAGTTTCATAAGAAACCGTCTTATTCACGAACACCATACTCGCAATAGGGATAATATTCAACGTCTTAAAGTGTCAACCACGCTTTTCCAGAAAGGGACATATCATTCTGGATTCGTTCTATTTAATACTTTCCCCGTAGACTTAAAAATATTATTAAATTGAATCTCTTCTTCAAATCTCAGGTTAAATGCAATTGCTTCTACAATGTAAAAGAATTCGTAGATGTTAAAAATTCATTTTAACTTTTATTATTTCCAATCAAATGTTTTCTTAATAATTCTTTTAAATATTCGATATGTTAATTCATCACCTTATTACGCCATAGCTATATTCCTTCCAAAATAAGTGATTTAATTTCAAACAATTTTCTTTCTGCGTGCTATTACTTCCTATCAATATTCATGAATACTATTGACTGTTGACACTCTCCTTGATGCTGTGATGAGAGCTCCTGAATTATGTCCTCGAAAAGGTATTCCACGGATATTCTGTGCCTATGATTGAGTTTGAGATTGTGGACGATGTTTTTTGGCAGCTGGTGGCAAAATTATTTGACCATTGTGAAGCAGAAATGCGACTAAAATAATATTAAATAAGGGACACCATCCGTACCTTACGTAAGTGGACTCACTATGTTGATTGTTAGAAAATATTTATGTCGAAATTTGATAAATGAGTAAAGGAAAATTTCTTTACTTCTGTTCGCTGCTTTTGTAGCAAAAATATTAGTGTGAAGGATTGAAATTAGCATCTGCAACAGAAGTAATATGTGACACATTCATATAATTCCAAGGCCATCTGGTAAAGAAAATACTTTTACCCTTTTTCTTTAACAGAAGTGGTGTGTTTGCTGTATGTTTGAAAGAATTACGCTCTGAAAAAGTTCCGTATGTTTGCTGAAATTACAAAGCCCTCTACGTGTTTACTGAAACTACTAGGATCCCGGCAAGATAGCTCGAATGGATGTTTTACTCTCAACCGATTCGAACTATCTTGGGCGTAAGAGAAAGGTCTGAATTTGTTCAATTTTGCACAGGTATAAACTTTGTTCACCCTTATTTTTTAACAGTTAATCAATGAAAATATTTTCTAAATTTTCCACAATTCGGCTAAGTGTAAATTCTGTTAATATAATCACGGAATAAGGAAACAATTTTTTATAGATGTGTTTTGACCTCCCCTACTTTGCTCACACACTACGTATACGTGCAATAGCTAATTTTTGCAGTAAAATTAAAGTAGTGGTGCAAAACCATTGCACATACTTTCTCATATACCTTTCTCAGTCTGCACTAGAGCGATATTAAAGCATTCTATTAGGAGAGGGTTGTTTTTAACATGTTTCTCTATATTTTGGTCGTCTCCATTTTACCCTATTTAAACGTTTATAAAAGAAATAATTTTACTAGAATTTATATAAAATAATATATTAATTAATAAATATAAAGATAATTAGGATATTATTTTAACGAGAACAAAGCAAGCAAAAAATAAATATTCTTGCATAATTTAATTAAAAACTACAAAGTTAATTTCTTTGCAAATTGAAATTGCAAAATTATATTAATTAATCGTATCTACGATTAATTTCTGTGAATCAGGTGGTACAGTTTGTTTTATTTACTTTCGCTTATTTCGTAACGCTCCTTATTTATCTCGTCTAAGAATTCTATAATAATGCTATAAAACATTCAATTTAAAAAAAACATGAAAATTAAATAAGAAGGTTTTTCATCACACGTTACATTCAAGACAAAAAAATACACGCAACCAAGTTAATTCTTCAAACGATAAGTAATAATGTAAAAAACATCCTCACGTATCAAATAATATGCATGAACATATGACACACAGCATGCACAAGTTAACAACAACATCCGGCAAAAGAAGCAGTGGATACATCTGATACGTAAGCTTACGCAGCGAAAAGATGCAGCGCCATCGGATGAAAGGTTACGAGTTATGCGTAGGGGTCGCGTGGGTGCTAGTTTCACGATTCCAAGAGACACATAATTTGAAGACTGTTCTCCTTTAAAAAGTAACATATGAAAATGACACATCTTGAAACATATAATCATTGGATTCACACCATTGGAAAACTTAAAACTACGCGCGTGTGTGTGGTAAGAATTAAATACAATAAAAACATTAATTAAAAATGCACATGATAGTGTAATTATCTATTACCTACATCTTTGTGGGGTTCAAAGTTAATAATTCAAGATTTTACTGTCTTTTATTAGAGATTTGCAAGTAAAATAAATATTCAGAATATTTATTTACTCTATGTAACAGCGTCACCTACAGGACCGGATATTCTGAAACTACGAAATGAATATTTCATTTAACACAGGATAGACAATTTGGAGCGATATTTTTCTGCTCAGGAATGAGAGAATTACCCTTCGCACGAGCCGTTGCTGGTTGCTGCAAGGGGACGGAGTGCTTGGTGAAAGGTGTATTTGTGATATTTTAAAACTGTCTAGAGGCTGTGCCTTTGTTTAACTCAAACATTGTGCCCTTCACTTGCTTCTCCCTCCCTCGTCACGAGGTTCGAAGGGAGCTACTTAAGGCATCTTGCGGCTCGAGAGATTCACATTTGGCAGAGGGGTGAATCCATGCCTGATCAAGGCGATCGAGAGAGATACGGAGGTATCTCGCTGTGAGACATTCCGGATGAGTATTCTCATTAGAGACCAGTCGGTGACTTGGCCTAGACAGGTTGTGAGCAGCAACTCGGGGTCCTTGTGCCTTATCGTCAGATAAGAAGGGACCAGGTTCGCTTCGAGGAGGAGGCGTGTTACGGCGCTGGGAAACGAGTTTCCTGTGGAAAGAGTCCGTATTTTGGTGGCTGCGGTCAACCCGAGTAGATCGCTTCGAGCGATAAGGTGTAAGTTCAATCTGAACGAACTCTGGGTTATCAGATGAAATTCATGTTTGTTCTGGTGAGGAAAATCTGTAAAATCCATTGTATTTTTACTTTGGTAACTCATTCATTTCCATTTCTTTACAATATTGTTATTCTTCCAGATCAGTCATATTTTGTATGTTTTTTATCATCTCATCTTCACATTTACTTTTATTGATTAAATTTCAGTTTGGTTAAATGAACTATTTTGTGTCTAAATCTCTCTCTCTCTCGAGAGAGAGAGAGAGAGAGTTGGTGGCAGCGAGGAACCGTATGAATGGGAAGGAAGAAAATTAAACTAACAAGCCGCCGAAAGCCCTCCCGTAGTGGTTTGTTACACTCTACCTCTGCTTAATCCGTGTTAAATAATATTCAAGGTTCTTGAAATAGTAAACATATGCGTGAATGTAGCAGATAGAAATTATTTTACTGCGTCTATACCAAACTTTGAAGCGAAATTCCGCTAATGCGGATGTAATGCATACTATTTGTACTTTACATACAGAAAATTTAAGCAAAATCGTTGGACCAGTTTTATAAAAATATTCAAAAATGTACTTTGACCTTCATGTGAAGTACCCTCTGTTTTAAAGCAAAATAAAAACCGGGCAAGTGCATCGACAACAAGTAAAATCTATTGTAAATACAAATGTGAATTAAATTGATTCATCCATTTACTCAGAAACGCTGCGCGCACACGGACAGACGGACGGACGTTATGCAACGAATCACTTTTTCGGAAACAGGGGCCCCCAAAACGGATATTTCCGCAAAAATCTCGTTTTCGAATTTTTTCACGATTACAATACTTTCTATTTACTCCCCAAATGAGAAAGTAAAAACAGAAACCTTTTTTTAATACGCATGCACGTCGGCATTTTGTTACGTATCCCGCAGCGAATCAGCACGTATTCTACCACGGTACCAACAGAACACAATTAAGATCAAGTACTCACAGTCAGTACAACTGGTGCTATTCTCGAAAGAAATGAAGCAACTCTTCCGCACACTTTAAACAATACTTTTCCTATGATATAAAGGTATATTATTTCAACCTTTATGTCATATGATAAACGAGGTCAACAAAAAGATGAAATTCTTGGCAACGCATATAACCTATGAGGGAAGAGTTATCAAATAATTTTGTTATCGTCTTAACGTGCTTATTTAGAAATATTTTTTTCATTTCGTGAGATATGCTATCAAAACCTGGAATATTTTACTTTCTCATCTACAAAGTATGCATAAAGTATTGTAATCGTGAAAAAACTCGAAAACGAGATTTTGCGGAATTATCCATTTTGGAGTCACCCCTGATTCCGAAAAAGTTGTTTTTGCTGGACGTCCGCCAGTGCGCAGCACTCCTACCGAATGGAAAAATATTTAGTTTTCATTTTTCGTATTCAGGGTACAATTTACTTCTGACATGAATGTGTTTAATATTTTCTTTTTCCTTAAACACAAAGGACACTTTACATGAAGGTCAAAGTTCATTTTTGAATATATTTCAAAAACTGGTCCAACTATTTTGCTTAAATAGTCTGTATGCAAAGTATAATTAGTATATATTACAACCGCATTAGCGGTATTTCGCTTGAAAGTTTGGTATAGACGCGGTGATTCTACCTGCTGTACTTACACATTTGTTTACTATTTCAAGAAGCTTGAATATTATTTAACATGGATGAAGCAGAGCTAGAGTAAAATAATATTCTGAATATTTATTTTACTTTCAAATCTCTGATAAAAGACAGTAAAAACTTGAATTCTGACTTTGAGCTCACTAACGAAAATGTGACTTATAGTTCAATACTTATCATATACAATTTATATATATATATATATATATATATATATATATATATATATATATATATATATATATATATATATATATATATATATANAGAGGGTCGATACCTTTTCCTTGTTCGAAGGAAAAGCTATAAATATGTCAAGGCAAGCGCGCGATCATGCCACGCATTATTTTTGCGGGAGCAGAAGGGACGGAAAATTACTGGAGATTTTGGATGGGAGGAAGGTCAGTATTAGTGACAGATTCGGATGCTCGTGCGCGGTTATATTTTTGAAAGGAACATGGAAAGTTGCTACGAAAGATAGAGGTCTTTTCTGAATCCCATTGTAGCGTACTGATGAACGATGGAGGTTCACACGCGAAGGGAAAAATTAAGTGGGTGTAGCGACACCACGAGATCCGGGGTGCGTCAATAGGAATGAGTGACGAAGAACAGAAGGGAAGGAAGGCAAGGCGACTGCTTATGAATCGTCGCAGGGCCGGGAATAAAAGAAGTGTCAATGATATGGCTTAGACTCACCAAATTCAAAAGCTGTTGAAATTAACTGTCGCCATCTATAACAGATGAGGAACGGAGTCTGACAAAGATCACCAAAGGGATGTTAGAAATAAAACAACGTCTCGAAAGCAAGGAAAGTTTCAAAAATCTAGCTTGATTGGACAAGAAAGGTCACATGACGTACGGGGGGATGTGTGTGATCGCAAGTTGCGGGGTGACAAAGTGGGGGTTGAACTACATAACAACGTGCGGAGACGCTCCAAGATACTACTTGAGAATTTTGTTTTGCGGTCTTCATTATTATTATTCGGATATTTGAAATGATTAGGAGAGTGATTCTTATATCTTGACGGCGAGAAGTATACCACCGGGATTTTTAAGAGACCATCACCGCGACGATTAGATCACCAGCATACCTCTATGCAGTTCTGAGATTTTTACTATGAAATTCATTTAGAGTTGGAGTCGATATAGTACTACTAACAGTTGGTCAGTTAATTGGTTCCGGCCACTTAAAGTTCGTGCGGGATCATAACTAATACTCGGCCACAAAGATAAAATTCACTGGTTGAAGTAATGCGCATATGAACTCTCATTACGCTAATTAATTACGGCGGCGTCATCCAGCTGATTTTGGGGAGGAACGAGGAAATGGAACTTGGACAGCAGCAAGCACGGTCAATGGTCTCAGAAGGAGAACGGGACGACAGCGTGGGGGTATGACCATCCATGAATGACCTGGTTAAATGATGGGCGTACTGGCCTCCTTTTGGAATGACGGCACATCACAAAGGTAACGACAAGCTGGCTGCGCCCAGTGATCTCATGTTGTTTGGCTGCGTGAAGAATTGCGCAAGGAACGTAAAGTTGACCTTCCTAACCCAGAACTCTTGTAAACGAATGTATCACATAAACAATAAGGGCAGAGAAGATGTACTTTGATCATTTGTACTCTCTAATTAATTTACTGTAAATTTTCATAGCTAGAGTAATTAAGGTAGGAGTATTGTATTTGTTAAAAGAGAGGAATTTAAATTTGTTATGTGAGGTTAAAGTGATTTTTGGGGGAAATATCCATGACGTGTAATGGTTTCATAAACATAATTACAGCAACTGTATTTAAATAGAGTTTTCCTTTCATAAGGAACTCAAATGTGTGTTCTCACTATTTTTAATGGGAGGAACCCAACCTCTGTAATTAGAACCCGTCTGGTATAGAAAGAACTAGCCGAATTAGAAAAGGTAAGTGAGTGTTACACACTACGCCAATTTACCAGGACACCCCCTTTTATTCACCATTTCTTTTGTGTATGTATATATA
>NNCF01127021.1:198804-223382 GCA_002313205.1 Laupala kohalensis
TGATGTCGCACGCAAGCGGTCGCGAACACTTCATGTCATAGATAACTTTTTCATAAATATTTCATAATTTTGCTATTTGATAATCACTTTTGTCGCATTTCGAACAAGGTAATGTTAGAATATTTAATTCGGTTTTCAAAAATATTAAAAATAATTTTTATAATTAACTATTGAGGAATCCGGGACTGGCAAGTTCTTTCGTTAGGAGTTAACAAAATCGTATTTTCTTATGTCTTGCGCAGTTGTGTCAACAGTTATCAAGTGCTCCTTTGTATTCGATCCCTTCTCTCTTTCTTCCCTCCTCTCGACCCCTTCCGTCAGTAGTTGTGGATAGTTTTATGACTTCTTAAGCTGTTGCCTGCAGCTTGCTTTACTTAAAACCTTTCTACTGACTGATTCTAGAAGTCTCCACTTCCTTTACTCTTCGTGCTAAACTTACANCTTACAAAATAATAATTCGACTATTTTCTTAAATTATCTTATATAATTTTAATTCAAGTTTTTTTTTATTCAGTTGAAAACAGTGTTCTAATGAAGGTTGAAAAAAAAGGGAATTTCTCTCCTGACAATTTTGTCTCAATTTGTACATTTTATATTTATTTACAACAAGGGAAAAAGAATTCCACCTCTCGTGATTGTCAAAAGTTATTCTCAAAAAATCAAATAAAATTATAAAATATTAACGAAAAAGTTATCCNCTCACCCCCGGGTATCGAACCCGGGATAACAAGGTGACGAGCAATCACGCTGACACCGTGGCCACGACGGGTTAACTCTATTAGTATTATAATTCGTAGCTAACTTTTTATCTTATCTAGGAATTTTTGTTTAAATTTTTAAGCCGCCTCTGCCTAAGCAATTGATGGGATGGTCCCTTGCTTGCTTCTGGAGAGTAAATTAGTTTACTGTCCTCCACGTGGTCATACGTAGTTAGTAACTGCTTTTTTGACAATAAATTTATCCGATAGTAGATCAAGAAACCATGAAATCCATTAATATCGCACTTTGAAGGTCGCTAGTGTATTCATTTTAGCCACTTATTTTGTCCACAAAGTCGCTAGTATATTCATTTTGGCCAGTTATTTAGCAATAAGTTCCACTGTGTAGCTAATACATTTTGCCCACCTGTTTGGTAATCTGCTTCACTGTGCTGCGAACAGCAGCTCATCACGTTCGCAGTGTGGCCCTTTAAATCTCATGGCGCCGCTAGTGAACTCCGATTGGTTGCGTCGTGGCGGAGAGAAGAAAATAGTGCGGAACATTATTTCTTTATAACTACCGTAAATAGGAAGAGCGAAGAATACGACTTACATTTTCGGAACCGTAATAATATTTGTAGTATTATGACATTAATCATTTTTTCGAACCCTCTTTGGACCATATGCTATACTTTGGCCAAACTGCGTTTATATGAAAAAATAGTAGAGAGATACGAAGCATGACATAATAAATTAGAATTGCAGATCAACATCATGAGGTGATGCGAAAAGTAAGAACAAGGGAAGGAACTTGGACACATTCATAATAAGAAATAAACTGAAAATTTTCAATATATTGGATGAAATGACTTTTGTCGGAGAAAATGGGGAATCACTCTTAAGATTGTGTATTTCCTTCACTTGATCTTCTTCAGTAATTCCTATTGCTTGATCCACAATACTTTGTATGAAGTCCTTTTCCACAACCTTCTCTACACCAAAGATGAATAACCTTGGTTTCTTCATACTTGAAATACTTAACATCTGCTTCCAATACTCCTTTTAACTTGTCGTATTCCATTTCTTTTTCCATTACTACTATGAATGTCTCAGTTCAAGTGTTTCTTAATACGTTGAAATTTACATTTTACTCTCCCAGTGTATCTCTTGACTTTTGTCGCGTATTCAAGTTCTCATCTACTTTCTTCTCAATAATTGTGGTTTTACCTGACTATTCCTTTTTCGTTCCTTTCTGCCATCTTTTAACATTTCGGAATATGATGTCACCTCTTTCTATAATATTTTCGAAATTTCTAGTCGTCTCTATAAACTCGCTTCCTATATTCTCAATTTAATTTTTTGCACGTTGCTTGTTTGTGTGTTTAAATTATTCCTTCCTTTTCTCTTTTCTCTTATCTCATATTTCTTTATTTCCTAAAATCCTACTTCATGCACGTCCAGTTCCAGTTTTGTTCGACATTGCTCTGGTTTCTGAAACGTGACTTCAGCCCCATCATAAATCTGAAAACTTCCTCCCTCCTAATTTCACTTTTCAGAAATGACCGGCTTATCAAACGAGGAAGTGATGTCGCTTTACACTGCAGAAGTGATAACAAAGGGAAAATTATTTCAAAATCTGAAAACGCTTCCGAAAATACCATCGAATTTCTACTTATCTAAATGTTGATTTTAAAAAATAGAAAATTCTCATTGAAGTCGTTTATAACCCCTCAGGCAGTGACAACTTCACTGAACTTAAAGAAGCAATTTTCGCATGTTTCATTAATTATAATAATTGTATTATAATGGGAGACTTCAATATAGACGTAAACTATTCGTCACTGGGCAAAACTCTTCTAAACACTTTCTTACAACTTGACCATTTGTCCACTTCAAAACACCTATCAGCACAACGCCTCCACAGATACATCCTGGCTTGATTATATATTTACATAAAATAAGAACACATTCTTAAATATGGGCAACATACTGCTCCCGGCCTACCACACCACGAAATTGTGTATGCCATATTTTCACTTAAAGTACCGAAACGTGAATCAAGTATAGTATACTCTCGTAATTTTAACAATATTGATGAGATAACGTTTCTTCAAAGGGCAAACTCCATCCCATGGAATCAAATCTATGATCTTAACAATCTGGATGATAAAATATCTTGTCTAAGTAAATTATAACCCAAGTATTCGATTGCATCTACCCTCTAAAAGCAATAAAAGTGAAGCACTCCCCAGCCCCGTGGCTTAACGATGAAATTCGATTTCTAATGTCCCAACGAGACGCAACCTTTCGTACATTCAGATACAACTCTAAAAATAATCCTCCACTCACGGAATATTCTTTTGCTCTATCCAAAAAGCTTCGCAATAAATGTACTCTATCCGTCAGAAACGCTAAGAAATAATTACGCTAACTCCGTTCTGAGTACAATTAGTTCTTCTTCCTCCATATGGAATTACCTAAAGAAATTTGGAGTAGGTAATAATAAATCAACTCATAACTTATATGCTCCTCTAGAAGATCTGAACTTCCAATTTGCTCACAACTTAAACGATCAGTTATAAGAAAATAAAGAAACTCTCATTGCAGCGATACGGAAGAACGTTGCTCCAGAGGAACAATTTTATTTCTCGAATATGACTGTTGATGTCTCTAAAGCAATTATCAAAATCAAATCGAGAGCAACTGGCATTGATAGTATCTCCGCCATGATTCATAAAATTCTACCGTTTATTATTCATACTATCACGGACATCTTTAATGAGTCAATTAACTCGGGCTTTTTCCCGTCAACATAGAAACAATCCCTGGTCACACCAATACCCAAATGTGATTTCCCCTCATCTTTAGATGATTTCCATCCCATCAGCATCTTACCAACACTCTCAAAAGCGTTAGAATATATTTTTCACAGTCAAATCACCGAACATATTTTCAAAACAGATTAACTGGACATGTTTCAATCTGAATTTCGCCCAGGCCATAGCACACAAACGGCTCTCACTAAAATTTCTGAAGACATCAAGATGGCCTTAGATGCAGGAGATATGACTGTACTCATTCTCCTCCACTTCAGCAAAGCGTTTAACACAGTGAACTTTGATACTTTAGACAGAAATTCCATTCTCTCTTTTTCCTTCAAAAAATACTTTAGAATACAACCCCGACCTATCTCCATCCCTTTTTCCAATTTTTTTCCGATAGACATAATCTAAATACTCGTTCTTCTTGCAAATTAGTTCTTTTATTTCCCAGACACAAAACTCAGAAATTTCCTCGTTCTTTCTCTATAGAGGCGGCCAAACTACGGAACAACCTTGATAATAATATAAGGAATATTTGAACAAAATACTCGTTCTCCAATAAATTGCGAACCTCTTTGCTCTCGTAGTTGCATTAGTACAAGGACAACTGTATGAATGGTGATGGATGAATAGGTGGATGAATGAGTTATTCTTTCCTTTATTATATCTCTTTTTTTATCTTTCTTAGTCTATTTTTTATCGCATAGTTAATGTCATACATAGTTATTTAACCATGTAAATGTATTCACAAAGAGGTTAAGGATAAGAGAAGGCATTTGCCTTAACTTCGCCATATAAAAATGCTTATTATTATTACTATTATTCGTAGAATATTATATTGTTGTGCACCGTATTTTCGAAACTTTAGAAGATGGTTAAGATTCTGCTTTTGTTGAAAGATTTGCAGAGAACCCACATAATATTGGTCAATTTACATATGCCGGTTGATGGACAATATGGCTAATAAGTTGATGGAGCATTTGGAATCGACTGGCAAACTTGATGTACAATATGGTGTAAAGGAATATGGAAATACGGTGGATACATTTAAGCAGTTTCTTGAGTGTATAGCGGGGAAAGGAAAATATATATACTTTATGCGTGTTTATAGACGTTGAAGGTAGCTTTGAACATGCGGATTGGACAGAGATTATGAGTATATTGAAGAAAATGGCAATCCCACAGTATATCTTTAATCCTTATCTCTCTAATTGACTTGTTTATGAAGATCCGCAAAGCGAGAATAGTAAGAAAGGCATCTAGGGGGGTCTGGAGATATCTATGAGTGTCGCTGACCTTGACTTGGATTTGATAAGGTTTGGAAGGACAGTGTAAAGAGAAACTATTGGCCTTGGTAGAACCAAACAATGGTTTTTCCCATTGTTTGTCACAAATTCAAACCACTTCATACATGTTTTTCCGGAGACAATTCCAACTTTTGCTTTCTACAAAAGAAAGCAAAAGTCGGAATTGTCTCCGGAAAAACATGTATGAAGTGGTTTGAATTTGTGACAAACAATGGGAAAAACACAACATTAATGCTTCCTGGAAAACGGACAACGATAGTACCGAAGAANGAAAAACACAACATTAATGCTTCCTGGAAAACGGACAACGATAGTACCGAAGAACAGATATCTGACGGCGATTCTAGAACACGTGAATCATGCTGCTGAAAGACCGCGGCAGATGTTTTTCAGCCTGCTGATGGCTTGTTTGTCGCAATGTAACATCAAACATACGGAAGTGATGGGCTTATATATTGGTTCGGTGCGACCATGTGGAATATCGAGTTGTAGTGCAGAAGGTGGGGAAGAAGTTTCAAAAGTTTCAACTAAACTTACTGAGATTTACGGGACATACAGTACTGTATCAACTGAGGCTCTAATAGAGAAACATGTAGATTACCCATAGATCTGTATGCGAAAAATCTGAAATTCAGCAATTAATAAAGAGGAGAGGTAAAATAGTGATGAATAACAGATGATAATCAAAAAGATGGAGTACGTTGAAGGTCGAACCAGTAGATGGGACACTAGAAGGAGTCAAAAGGGCAGATTGACTATACATAAATATGGGATGTGACAACCGGACTGTGGAATTACAAACGATTAAGACCAAATTGGTTCTTCATAGAATTCATTACTGGTCATGGCAACTTCAATACGTACCTCATGCGTATAATAAAGAGAGAAAGTGAAGAATGCACGGGTCACGAAGTAAGAGAAAGCCTTTCATAGGACTTTCATCTTGTACTAAATCTGAAAATGCGGTAGACAAGCTACCTTATTCTTTGTCTTGTCGAAGGTTTATAGTGGATCTGACAATACACGTATCTGACAATATACAAAACCTCGCAATAAATTATATTTCTTTGAAATAGTAGGTGGTCTATTAATTAATTGTTATTTATGTACGAGTGGTACATAAGTGAATGGTAATTAATTTAGAAACAACCAAATGGAAACGTACAATGCAAGTGTGAATGCAAGTTTATGTATCTAAAGCCAAATTTACGCACAGAGTTTAAGGAAAATTGCGGTACATTCGGGTGTTGAGGTTCGAAGGACCAGAAATGTAATGAAGGTGGTTGAGATGGGAGTTCAGCAACAGAAGTGCCAACAAAATAATTTAATAACAAATAGAAACCAGCAAGGTAAAGCATTAAAATGAGGAAATTAATGAAGGAATACAAAACTGAAAATCTAGATGAATTGCTACGATGAGGTGACGACGCGATAATCCTATTCTCCAAATGCATCATGGTTCAGCCTAGACGACGTTGGGTTGATGTTGTTTTGATGATGTGTGTTGACGTGTAGTTGATGTTGAAAGACTGGCAATTCGCGGCCAAACGATGCTAGCAGGTGAGCACGAGGCGGTTTGACCTGGATATTATCTCGAGAGCCGATTGCTTGATGATGCTAACGAGATATGCGGTTGCCGGCTGAAGACAATTCCAGTAGAAGTCGTCTATTAGAGGCTGAGGAGAAGTAGGCTTGGTTGCCGAATGAAAAGTGCGCGATGAAATGATGACTGGTCGTCTGTCCTGTCGAGCGAGTTAAAAGGGAGTGAACGCGTCCGCTCGTCGAAAGCCTGCTTGCAGCGGCGAGGGTCCGCGTGCCAGCTCGTGACGTCACAGGTCGAGTGCGTATTGACCTGCGGGTATCGATCGTTCACCTTCTTCGATTGGCTTGATACGTGAGGCTAGGTTATTTAAAGTTGTTGTGGTGGGGAAACATAGTATAAAGTTTCTTGAATTTCGTGATGAATTAAAAGGCGTTTATTAATTCAATTTTCTTAACTCAAGGGCGAGATTTTGTAATAAACCTATGAGCTTTCAAGAAATAGTTCATAGAAGCTCAATAATCGAGAGATATCACAAAGAGCGTCGAGTCCGTGTTGTTCACTTGTCCTAAGTTGCTTTTTGTAACCAAAATCGCAACAGAACATATTATGAGTTTAACATATTATTACGATTGCTCGTTTTAAGAATTAATAATTGAATAGTGAGTATTGTAGTAAAATTAATCTAATTTCGTATGTCCATGTTTTGGAGTGAGTATAAGTCTAATTGCCTTCTTGAACCCCGACGTAAATTTTCAACCCAATTTCTGGAATGTCAGAATGCAGCCCTGCTGAATTCTTGTTTTAATGATGTTTTTTGAGGGACAAGTTTGGCAGACTATAATTAGTCTGGGGTCAATATGTCACAATTAATCAGGGATGTGCATGTTTGAATAAAATATTTCTGAAAGCTAGTGACCTGCTCTCAAAATATTTTCGAACTTTTGCTACAATCCTGACACAGAAGACTCACTGAGCGATCCGATACATAATGGATTGCTGTGTGAATTCAACTCGTTGAGGAATACATAATGATTCGCGAGAAGCACTTCGGCATTCCTGGTTAAGACGTTCTTCGCAAGTAGTAACAACATAGATCAAGAGAAACGGAGCAGTTGTTTAAATACAGAGAAAAATTACCAAACGTTAGAAAATTGTTTCCAGAGTGAGACCTTTGACATCTTATTCTTTTTATTTCAACTTCTACGGACCCAAACTATATTTAATGTTCCAATCCTGATTAATTCTCACATTTCATAGTATTTTATTTGCAGTGTTGCAATTTAATTACCGACGTTTCCATTTCGCAGGATTAAAATTGCTCAAATTACAAGAAAATGAAGGGCGTTGGGAAATTACACTTACTTGTTTCAAGTGCAAACATCTTGTTTGAAGCACTCGACCATCTCAAAATCGATGTGCACAACCTGAAATTTGCATCTACCCCTCAAAAATTGTCGTTTATAATAGCAACGATTCTACCCAACAATTAAGTTTCAGTTTCCGAATTAAAACTAGGATTGGGGTTTTGTTCATAGCTTTGACCGTCACGAGTACTGCGGAGTTGGGAAAAGAGCAAAGCAGGGGACTCGACTTGAAACAGCTGAAATTGAAACTCATCTCTTTTTTTCTTAGGTTGATGGAAACTGGAGTAAATGGGGAACCTGGACTGAGTGTACTGCCACATGTGGATCTTCCGTACGATATCGAGAACGGAGTTGCACAAACCCTCCTCCATTACATGGAGGTGAACTGTGCTATGGTGCAAACCGTCAACATGAAACTTGTAATAAAGATCCATGTCCAATTGATGGAAGCTGGTAGTATATCCAGAAATATTGCTACGTTTAATTTCTTGATACTCTGAATTCTATTTATTCAAAATTTTCATACATTCATGACTTTCTGCTGTGAATGATTTTCTGTTAATTCTACGATATAGACAATGTTTGTGTCGAAACTTTGCTGAGACGAACTGGAGTTTTCAGTTGGGGTTTTTGTCGTCCACTCCAGGCTAATATCGATTACTCTCTTACATTCCCCGACAAACCAACATCCCTTCTTCCTAATTACTTCATTTACATTATGGGGTTGAGTGAAAGATTAATACTCGAAGCCTGAACCTCTTTGCATCAAAATCAAATGTCTCAAGAGACAAATATAGTGTTGCCGTTAAGTGGATGCATATGTTGTAGAGGAAGTCTGGTGTTGAAAGATTGTCCATCACAAACAATGAAATATTTTGTCACTCTACTATTCTTTAATAAGACATCCACTGTAGTATCAACAAAGAATGAAAGAGTGACAACATCTTTTATTGTTTTGGATACTTATGTGCAACCAGACTCAGGTTAGGGGTACTAAGTAATTTTCCATTCTTACAGTCGACGTGTATGCTTCACTAGAAAAAATTCTCGAAGGTTTCGACTACAAATTGAGTCAAAATATTGCTATTACACCGACTTATTCGATTTGAGGTGGAGGTCTCTCCTGAAGCCTAACTTTTTTCTTTTAGGTCAGAGTGGTCTAAATGGCATACCTGTTCTGGATCGTGCACCAAGAGTGTCCTGAAAAGAAAGCGAATATGTAATAATCCTTCTTTTGGTGGAAAGTCTTGTGCTTACTTACCAGATACTGAATATAAACCGTGCATCAAGGCAAGCTGCCCAGGTAATATTGTAATAATATTTTGGCAAGCGTTAAAAAATAACTTAATGCATTTATTTCCTTCATTATTCCCCTTATATTGTAAGTTAATGAAAAGATTTTATTGATCATAGTGGCTCGCTGCATAAGTTCAGGTATACAGTGGAAATCACATGTCCGCTGCTTTAAGTGATCAATTGCAAGGTTGGTAAACAGTTTTACTTCGACCTCACATTCTGAAAACCTTAGTATCTTCGATGGAGAAAACAAACGTAAGAGGTCCGTACATAAATAATGCTAGGAAAGTTGCAGTTCATAGCTTGGGGTTGGAGATGGAGGATATTATCTCGTCCCACATAGCTCTGCTTTTACACTTTTCATTTGGAAATAATTATCAGTATTTGTTTTAGAATATTTATACAATGCTTCCTTTTAAATTAAGATTGGAAAAGACGCATTCATTTTATTTCTGAAAAAGTTAATACAACCAACTAATATTAAGGAGAAATGAATGAAAATGTATTGATATTTTTTCTTCAAATAAGTGAATGGAGGATGGTTTGAATGGAGTCCCTGGAGTGATTGCTCAGCTTCATGTGGACCCAGTCATTCATTTAGGGAAAGATCATGCAACAATCCAGCACCAAAATTGAATGGTTTACCTTGTGAAGGAAGCAACACGCAAGTAAAAATTTACATTATTTCTGAACATATGTATTTATTGTCACATTTAACAAAACTAAAATATCGTGTAACAGTAAGAATATATGAGACTTAATTGTTTTTACCTTTTCCATTTGACTAGACACGAAAATGTGATTCTCCTACATGTGATCATATTCCTCTTCACTGGTCACTGAAGTTTATTGGATCTCTTAATGGTCAAGATTTCCCAGAACATTGGTCCTCTGTGAATGTAATAGATTTGGAAGGTGTTCGTGAGGTGAAATCGATTTTCCTTAATCCTCTCAAAAAAAAGGTATTTGATTGAATTTTGTTGAAAAAAACAGATTAGATATGCTTTTCTTTCAATCCAGGGTGGATAAACATTCAATTATGTGTATTTAACTAAGGGAAATTTAATAAATAATAAGTTAATAATCGATGCAACACATAAGTAAAATACAAAAAATAGATTTCTGCCAAAGTCATCGAGAATTGCGCAGGAGAAAATGTTTCCAAGTTGCATACAGAGACCAAAGGAAGCAGTAACTGAGTCCTCGACTCGATTAAGGGTGTGTGTAGGAAATTACTATTAATATACGACACTCTTTGTAAAGAAACGACAGAAGAAATGTTTGAGGAAAGACTGTTCGCACAAACCAGAGTTCGGTCGTTTCGTAACTGCGAGATCCGAAAAACATGATACAGGCGGAAGCAATCGCGCTGGCGAAAGAACAAACATTAAAGAGTAATGCGACGTTCGACACAGAGGCGAATTGCTTAACAATGATACACTCGGCAAAAACAGGCAGTGGGTCACCACCGCTGCTGCACGCAGGTATACCCACCACCACCTCCGTCACGCAACCTCAGCAGAGTTCCGTCATACGGCGAGCAGTAGCGACTGTTACCGGTGTAACATAGTAGGACATTTTGCGAACAACTGTCGCCAACCCCCGCAAAATTGTTTCATTTGTGCGAAACAACACATGGCACGTGATTGTCCTTTCTAGATGTGCATTCTTTGCGGAGGCGGAGGTCACTTACCCATTCATTGCCAAAAACCGGGGATACGCCGGTTGTTCAGCAAGGCAATCAATGATCTTAGAGGTGGAACTGGAATCTGGGTTGAGAATTGAAATTAAAATATGGAGACAAGAATGTCAGATTTTGGTATATACAAGTGCAGCTGTAACATTTATTAACACTGACAAATTTCCACTAGGAAGAATTCCATTACAAGAGTATACGGAAAAAATTACAAGTGTATCAGGCTGAAAATTTTCGGGCGGTATTTATCAAAATTAGAAATTGATAAAAGAATATATGAACATGATGTATTGATCATTGATATGTTCCACACAGTATGATGGAATAATAGGACTTTATTTCTTCGCTAAATTTAGTAGTTTTATTTGCCCTGGCAGTAAAAAGATTATATTGTCGGAAGATCATACAGTATGCTTACATTCAAATAAACCTAAGAGTAGTCTAAATATGTTGAACTATAAGGAAAAAGAAGTTATGAAGCATGAATTAAATAGGGAAGAAACTAAAATCACTGATCCTGTAGATTTATTAGGAGAATTAGATCGAGAAGTTGGCGAAATGTTGGAACCACCCACTGACCAATAGCATCAGTAGATCAGATAGCGGAAGGCAGGACAAACCAAAAGATAGTTAGGAGGTGTTCGACGCTGTGAGTGAGACGGAAATTGAGAAAGTAGAAAAACCTCTAGAGCCCCAGAGTATAACATATTCATTTTGTGATAATATAATAAATAAGAATAAGATCGAAGAGCTAGAAGTGCAAAAAGGAAGTCATGGAGCTGACGACTGTTTGACTAGTATGAATGTGCAACGTGGTTTGAACGAGTCTGAAAATTCAGGTAGTTGTATAAATGAGGCAGAAGATTCAGTTAATAGTTGCCTTGGTGGCATAGTAGATACAAAGGACGCCGAAGATTCGGTTATTTGTAAAAGGGAGAAATATTTGGAGAATAGTTTGCTTGGGGGCATATTACGTATGAATGAGCCAGAATTTTCAGATGAGTTTGTGCGAGTGAGACACTGCCGTGAAGGCATGGTTAAGAAAAACAGTGAGACGGAAGTCAGAGTAAATGAGTCAGATAGTTCTACTGCAGGGAAAGTACGAGATCTGTATAGAATTGAGAATTTAAAAGTACAAAAAAAAACTTTTATAAGAAAATGAATAATGAAAGTATACAACTGAAATCTGTTAGGCTATTGGAAGAGATAGTTTTAGCACCAAAGTCATTGATAATGGGGAAAGTAAATGAAGTAATAGGGGAAAAATAATTGTAGGAGAAATCACTCAAGCTGAAGATAGAATACCAATTAGTTGTACCGAGAATAAAATTCAGGAAGTTTCGATGGATGTAACAGGTACAGAGAAAATGGTTAGGAAACGTAAACGGGTACTTGAAATAGCAGAGAATGAAAAAAAGAAGTGCATTCCGTCCAAAACCTGGCTACATCTGTTCAATGGGGAAGATGTAGAAAGGGAAAAAGAAAAAGCGAGTTGGTCTCGAATGTTGAATCCCACTTTCACGGGACAGTTTTTTTCCAAAAGTTTTTATATCGCTCTTGGGTGTAGTAAGTTTACACCTTGCTGGGTGGGTCCGTACTTAGTACGGTGGGCAAGAACTCCAGTAACTTTTTGGATTGAACACATACACACAGGATGCACAGTGTGCGCTCGTCACAAAAATCTCCTTCCCTCACCACCCGAACCAGAGGGACGAGAACTTGTGGAAGTCATGACAGAGGTAACAGGATCGAGGGAAGCAGAGTGTGTACAGTCAGAGTCGAACCCGGGTACACAAGACTCAAACGTTCCTCAAGTTTCATGGTCCCCATATAACCTCTGACCTAGGCCGGGGAGAGCACCTTAGTTCATAAAGGTTTGCACAGGGAACCAGGTAACTGGGCGTTCCTGCCTGCGCCAGACCTCACGAAATCACCGCGGACGCCAGGACGCAGCCCGCACTACAGTAGTGTCGAGTGGGTGGACGACAGCAAAGGAGAGCTCCGTCAAGGCGAGGAGACGATCTCAGCGTCTACGCCTGTTTGTAATCTGGATCCTGGCCCGCACGACACGGGTGTATAGGGTGTGGAGCGAGCAAGAAAAGTGAAGAGGCAGCTCAGTTCGGTCGAGCTTCCTCAGTTAAGAGCGGGCGAGTACCGGAAGCTACGGACCAATCAGAGAGCTGCCGAACGGAAACAGGGACGAAGAGTTATTGTCACTCTTCAAAGAGTGGGAGAAAGGGAGTGTGTTTGCAAGCATTTGCAATAGTGTATTTATTACAGATTAAAGGCATCCTATCATCGCCGGAGGATGGATCTATTACTAGTCTTCACCGACATATGTGGCCTAGCTCATGTGACGGTGATGATGTACGTACCCTGGAAAACTAGTGATATCAAGTGCGGAGTGGTTGCTGAACATAGATCTGCACTTGCCGGAAGCGGAAGGTGCAATGGATCAAGTGAGCGACCTGGCAAGGCGATTTTCGAAGCAAATAAATAAGTTGTGTGCAGTGAACACAAGTAAGAGTGAGTGGACTTCCGTAGTGAAGAAGTACGAAGAAAGGGTGAACCAGGAAGTGGAGGAACTACGAAAGCAAATCAGTTCTCTTGCAGTTAGTGAGAGGGAGAAAAGAGGATTTGCAAATGTTTTGGGGAAGGGATTGCATTTTGTGGCGGATACCGCGACAGATGAGCAAATCCAAATTTTAACAAAACAAATTAATCACCTTCGGGAGGATACGCAGGAGACGCTAAATGCCCGTATCACCTTTCTTTCCAACGTTTTGGGTACATTAGGGAGACATGACCAGATGCTATCCAACACCATAGGGACTTTGGATGCCTTTCATGACATCATAAATGGAGATCATACGGTTCTCGCTGGGGTAGTATCACTATACAATGAGGCGGGAGTAGTGTTTGGAGGGGTGCAGAAAGGGTACGCTGCACTCAAGCAGCACATTCAGACACTAAGGCAAGTACTGCAAGGAATTCAGTCTAAATTAACTATTGCAGAGATGGGAAAATTCACACCCACGGTCGTCCATCCTAATTTACTTTTTTTCCGCCTTGACCAACGGAACAAGCTCGCTAACGGGAGGCATAGAGTTCGTAGGACTCCATAGCCGACTGGACTGTTACAGACGGTATACTGTAACATGCGCGTACTCAATAACACACACGAAATACCATATTAGTAAGTATGCCACTCCACCAGGGCCGGGAGTTCTGCCTATACAGTACTCTGGCGTGGCCGGTGGTCGTGAGCAATACCAATAGAAGCGTGGTCCTGACTCCAGATTCCAGCTATTTGGCGGTCTCTACCGATTCTTCTCAATTTCTCTTCTTCAATCGGGACTCACTGGACGATTGCCTAGAGGCGTCTGTCACAGTGTGACCACCCTCAAACCCAGTCTTTTTATCTTCCTCCCGCTCGTACAGCATAGCTGTTTTTCTAAACAACACCAGAAATATGAAGCAGTATTGCAGTGTCAGTGTAGCAAAACCCCCCTACGAATTGTTCGCCTCGGGAGAACCTGGAAAGTGGTACTATGCTGTCAGTGAGGATACTTGGATTAACATCTCGTGCATGGGGCACCAAAGTGCAATTAAATTATCAAAAGAGGAAAGTTTTTTACTCCCACGGGGTTGCTCTGGACAGTCGTCATTACAAATTTTACCCCCAATTTTTTGTTTTTAATTACACAATGCCGTCGGTATTTCCGAAAAAGCAATCCTGGAGCCTAGAAATTTTTAATACCTCTGGAATAGAACTAAAAGAGAACAAAGAGTCAGTGTCAAAATTTTAAATGCTCTGAGAGTACAAGACACGCATAGAGTACCGACAGTGCTAATATCGGACATAGAGACATTGGACACTATGGAAGACATGGGAAAACAGAGCAGAGACAGTGTACACCACTAGATGGATAATGTATAGTAGTATAGGGATCCTAACACTTATAATTGTAATATATGGAGTGAGCAGATGTAAGAAAAGAAAGGTGGGACAGAAACAGGGCACACCGACCTCTATCATAAGTGTAGCCCCTGTGCAGGCCTCCAATGCCATTGTTTCCAGTTGTAAAACAATTTTTTAAAATAATTTATGTTTTGTTAGATTTTAATGCGCATACGAACCAAAGACATTGTAAATAATCTGAAAATAATTTATGTTGTGTGTTTTTTTCTTTAAATTTTAATGCGCAGGCGAACAAAAAAACTTTGTAAATAACATGTAAATAAATTTGTTTTTGTTCTTAATTTTTAATGCGCCACGCGAAGCAATATATAGGAGTTAAGAGAAATTTTTTGTTTGTTATTTTATAAAAATGAAATAAGTGGTCACCTGATTTTACCTTTTCTCCGAGAGCGGGGAAGATGTCGTCAAGACATCCAGCAGGCAGTAATGAGGGCAAGAGGCCAGAGGAAGTGGGTTAGTAAGTCATGACGTAGGAGGACAAACCATTTATAAACGGACCATATATAAACCATCTATGGAGGAGAGTAACAAACACAGGAGAGAGAGTACAGTAGATCAGGAACCAGCATAGCGTGGGAGTTGCTTGTCAAGTGACACCTCAGTGGCTGCTGTTCCGTCACCATCATCTGGATGTCGGAAACTGGACGATCCAGTATCTCGTATATCCGGATTCTGACTCAGGGTCACTACGTCATGGCTGCAACAGACTTCACTCTGGCCGACGCTCAGCACCACCACGACTCTGTGTAAGTACCAATAAATGCATCTCCCGAGCTCTGATCATCTCTAATTCAGACCCCACCTAATTAGATCTCCCCCCCCCCTCACGTCATGTCCAACCATAGTAGCTCGGATCGACGAACCTAGACGCGAGCTACGAGGAAAGAACCGCGACACTTACTTCTCCTTGGCTTGCCAGATTAAAAATTTTTCCATATCTTCTTTCTCAAACGAAGAGTTTCTTGCCATCTCGGACATCATTCCCATTTGATCACTAATAGCTCTTTGAATGCTCGTTTTAATTTATTGCCATTTCGATTCAACTAAGTTTGAGAGAGATTTAAACACAAGACTGTTGTGTTTCTAAGCGTAACTTATTCTGGAATCTTTTAGTTTTATACATTGTATCTTGTACTATTAAATCCTTGCTGTGGTTGTTCAAGTTTTAGTATATCTATATTTAACCTTTACCAAGATATAACCACAATTTGGTCCTCTCATGGCTTGTACCTCCGCTATATCAGAAGAGCGGCTTGAGTCATTCCTAACGTGATCATTTTACTTATATTTGAAGACCTGATGACCAGAAACAATCCACGTGATCTTAAGAATGTCCATGTGTGAGAATTGGGTACTACTAATTACGAAGTAGTTTGTAATGGTAGTCTATTGCTCTCACTCAATTGTCATGGTAGCTGTGTTTACTCAAGAAAGGAAAAATATTCTTCTTTCCCTATTAGTGCATTAGAGTCACCCAGAATAGTTTTAACATCATGATTTGGTATCCTCTGAAATGTCAGTCACATAAATAAATCAAAAATAAAATAGTCGAAAATAAATAGAAGGATAATCTTCAGGATAAGCTACCTCTTTAGTGGCATTTACATCCTTATGCAAGTAAATGTAATGTTTAAAAAATTCCCTCTCATTTCAAGTGTATGCAGTGATGAAAAAATTGGTTAAATGTCAACAATACGGTTTTTTATTGTCAATCAAGAATCTAGTTCCCAGGTCTTGTGAGTCATCTCCACTGCAGCAAATAAAATCCTGCAATTCGTGGATCCCTGATCTAAGCCATCTGGCCTTCAGCTTTGCAGTGATGGCTATTTTGTATTTCATTAGTTCTTAAAGAAGCTTTGTCATATTCCCAGGTTCATGTTGATTGAGGAAATGCCATGTTCTAAAATTCACATATTCCTTATAATTGTACTATTACAATTCCACTGTATAAAGAATTCATGTATAAAATGATAATTTCCCTCCTTTTCCCCTTTTTCAATACTGTGTTTGTATTTATTAGTTTTGGTCGCCATAACCACAGTCATTTATAATATGTATGATTGTGATTTTAGAATCCTCCCAATGGGTGGCTCATATCAGAACAGCATGCAATAATTGATTCTTTTTTATTCTTCTCCTTCTTCTCCTTCTTCTCCTCCTTCTTCTTCTTCTCCTCCTCCTCCTTCTTCTTCTTCTCCTTCTTCTCCTCCTCCTTCTTCTTCTCCTCCTCCTTCTTCTCCTCCTTCTTCTTCTCCTCCTCCTTCTTCTCCTCCTTCTTCTCCTCCTTCTTCTTCTCCTCCTCCTTCTTCTTCTTCTCCTCCTCCTCCTTCTTCTTCTCCTTCTTCTTCTTCTCCTCCTTCTTCTTCTCCTTCTTCTTCTTCTCCTCCTTCTTCTTCTCCTCCTCCTCCTTCTCCTCCTCCTCCTCCTTCTCCTCCTTCTTCTTCTTCTTCGATTTCCTAATGAAATATACTACCACTATCTCTTAACACACATTTTCAATATTCCTCGTCACTGTTGCTAGTGTCTGAACAGAATTACTGAAGTAAAATATTGTGAGTAGTCATCGTATATTTGAGTATTAAGAATATTGATATTGACATTACTAGTATTAAACCCTAATTAACACGAAGCTTTTCAAGAGGTCCTTCAAAAGGCTGCAGGGAGGCAAATATTTTTAGATCCGATTTGGTCAGAAGAGGTTTTCTACTTGTATGGTTGTTATTGCTCATCTGCTTGAGCTACTAGCTTCACCAACCTTGACTGTCTTTTTTTCATTCATCCAGTGCTACAACTTAGCTGAATTGGCAACACACGCTTTCTCTTCAAGAGTTCCTGAAGCACTTAAGATGGGAGTAGATTTTTGTTTACAATTACTAGTCTTGAATAGGCCAGTCAGTGTTCACAGACATTTCATTCAGGAAATGCTTGCGTAAGGTAGTACTAGTGTACGTAGAATAACAAAACGTACGTGTACGTTAAATAACTGAAATCCCTGAAATCGGCATAAAAAAACAGAGTAACATGTACTTATTGTGATTTCAACTTAAAAAATATGCATTACGTGCCATTTAAATGAGACAATTTGCAATTATAATTGGTGTAATACATTGTGCCTTATGGAGGAAACACTTGTATAATAAAAAAAAAAGACTTTTAAACCACAAAAGTGATGGAAGTTTACTTTGATTTGTAGTAAACTTTCTGCAGTATTTTTACATTACTTTTGTCTATGGGTCCCCAGACATTTGAGAAAGATATTTCCGAAGTGAAAAATCGTTGCATTTGGCCTTCATACTCTTATGTATTTCAAACGAGTCAAGCGTGTTCCTGAATATTGTTTGTACTATACTATTAATTTATAGACACAAACTAAATCATGATTTTTCTTCATTATTATTCATTTGTGATTTAAAATAATAAAAATAAAGAAAACAATTATACTTCTCAGTGATTTCACTAACTTGGAGAGCTGATCCCACCTAAAATAAATGATATAGATTCTTTGAGGCTTCTAGGTATGTGCCATTGACAACAACATGTCGTTGTTATTCACTATCCTACACCTTCTTAGTGTGCTGGTTAAAAGTAAAATTGTGACTGTGCACACATTTGAGTTGAGGGCTAATTGGTAAAACAATTTTATTATTGTATGAGTCACTCTAACATGGTAGCACAAAAAGCTTGTCTTTTTATTTCAAGATGAATTGTTGCCATTTGTGTTTGGAGTTACGATTTAGATATATCAATCATTACTTTTGGTAGTACATTTAGGAATAATGGAGAATTCAAATGATGCAAAATCCCAGCCTGGGTTTTTCTTCGGTTTTCCTTCGGATAGAGGTGGACTTTTTATAAAGCCTCACTAGGCTCTTGCCTATAGACAGCATCAATTGAAATAATTATTGGCAAATTTAGTGTTATTTAATAGTTATGAATTATCACCAATACTTTCTGAATGATTTATAGCTTGATAAGAATATGTACTTGTGAAATGACTTTTCTATGTTTTATTAAATGCAATATTTGTTGGTATTTGTTAATACTATAACACATGTCAAACTATTTTTTATCGTTAGGAGTATGTTGAAATATTAAATCCGCCTCTGCCTTAGAGCATCACTTGATCGGAATTGATGGGATGGTCCCTTGCTTGCTTCCGGAGAGTAATTTAGTTTATTGTCCTCCATGTGGTCATATGCAGTTTGTAACGGCTTTTTTGACAAAAAAGTTTTTAAAGTTTATCATTTACTTTTATTTAAATATTTACTGTATTTTGTTCCATTTTAGGCTTTACCTATTTGGTACCCATTTTTTCCTCATATTGTTGGCCCTGTGATTTGGTTAACAGCATTTCAAAAGAATAAAGCTATCAATGGGTATACACTCACTGGAGGAGTTTTTGAAATGCTAACCTTAATAACATTCAAAACAGGTACTAACTAACTACTAACAGGTAAATACTAACATTTCATTGAAGAAACAGAAAAAATGAAGGCGTAAAATAGCATACCCTTCCATATTAGAGTTTTAATAAGCTATATTAATTTCAGTTTTAATTAGCTATAGTCCACATAAATTGGCATTTCCGATAAGGTGTATATGAATTAAAAGTTTTGATTTTTTCCCCATTTCTTTTCAATTAATGAAAGTCAACAGAATACATTCATTCATATGTTCATAACTTCAAGAGAACATTAAATTCAATACTATGTCAATAATTTTAATATTTTGAATTTTGACGGAAAAATAATTCCATTTCTAAGAAAAAGTGATAATTAATTTTTTAGAGAAAGTGGAAATGGACTGTAAATATAAATAACCATAACTTACAAATTGATCTTAACTCAAAATTTAATGAAATGGATTCACATCAGTGTTTTATCATGTCTGTTATACATAATCAATAAAAAGGAGAATTCTAATTGTGTATGTTTTTGTGTTAGGGAAATATATAAGTACAATGTTGTTTTTTTTGATTTAATTTCTGTGACCAAGTTATAAAAATAAATATTTTTTTCCCAAAATTTTTGGATATTGTTGTAAAGTGTTAAAAATAAATCACTAATACATTTCCCTTTTTGATTATCAATTAGGTGAGAATGTTTCTGTTCATCACACTGGTTCTGGATTTGATGGAACGTTTAATTTGCAAGCCTATATTGAAGGCCAAATTCCTCTTTTCAATAATTACATGTTACAAATGAGTTCATATGAAGGTAAGTAATTGAATGAAATCTTATTGTGTACGTTGATAATCAAATGTATGTATTTTCAATTCTTCAAAATATTGTATTTTTAAACAAATTTTCTCTTTGTTTATGATGTTTCCAGGTTGAATTTTTAAAAATTTTCCATTCACTTGTCGCTTCTTTTTATTATAAATTTATTTTACCAAAAAAATACTGAAATACTATAATTTAAAGCAAAAATAGTGAGTTCCAATCTTTAAAAAATACATTTCTTATTCATCACATGGCAATGGTGGAGATATGAGATTAGAAATACGGTTAATATTCCTCCACCATCAATTATGCACATTCCAATGAAAATTTCACAAGAAGAAGACACTAGCTTGATCATCACAAGCCTCAAAACAACCTAAGAACTTCCAGAAATAGCTAGATTTTTGTCAATTGAAAAACAAAACATATTTTCATTTAATACTATGAGTCTTATTTTTCTGTTATGATATATATCATATTAAGGACATACTATTAAAGTGAAAAAAATTGATGCCAAAATCATGACAAATAATTGTTTGAAAGTCAAAAACGAAAGATAAAGATGAAAGAAATGTAGATCATATAGGCCAATGTTTTGTGCCAAGTTACAGGAAAATTCTTGATTGAAAAAAAGAATTGTATACCATGGAAAAGAGCAATAAAGTATATACAGTGCTTAGTACAGCTTCTTAAAGCGAAGAACACAGAATATGCAGTACAAATGGAAATAAGGAAAGTAACACAATGACAGGAAAAATATATGCCCTGACTTAATCAGCAAACGTGTGAACAACAAGCGATTTGCTTTCAAATGTACTTTTGTGTTGATGACTTTAGCTTTACCACCTGATTGATACCTTCGCTTAATTTAAATTTTTCTTTTTTCTTTGATTCCCAAAGATTACACGTCATTTTAATGCCCCCTTCTTTAAATGCATAGTACATGTGCTTCCCTTTATGTCATTTTCGACATGTCTTCCTGAATGTCTCCCTAAGAAACTAAGTTGGTTGAAAAATTAATCAGTTATTTCCCATGGTATATTACATGATTGGTGGATGATATGGTAGAATTGTACTCGTACATTTGTTGAGCGTCTGCCTTTTGACGCTTTGCTTGGCGTACTGTTAGATGATTATGTTTCGACCATTTGCTGTTTGAGATTCTAACATATTTTGTTTCAGACGACAACTTTGATAATCTAGGGGAAGTTAAAAAGCAACGCGCTAGATCCCGTTTGATATTAACCACACTTCCCTTTACTTTCATTTTCTTGTTCAAGAGCTTTGTCAGTACCTAGAGAACAAAATAGTATGTTTGTTTTGCTTGCTACCTAATTTCCTCTAGAAAATTCAGTCAGGATGTTTGGTTTCAAGCAATTTCATTTCTTCTAAGTACCAAACAATCATACTTGCTTAGCTGATGGGATCAAAGTCAAAAAGTACTTAACAAACTCGTCCAGTGATGTAAGATGTAGTGTCAGCAGTTCGAACCGATCTAATAAATAAAAGCACTGTGTCAATCAAAAACATGTACTTTCAACGTTTGTTTGTTTTCTTGATTCTCTAATCTGAAATGCTTCTAATTGAGCCACTACGCACAAATTTTCCAAACTATTTAGTCCCACTACAGGTCCACTTAGTGATCGAGATAAAATATTTTACGCGGGAAAGATGAGTTGTTATGCGTATTTGCAAACTAAAATGTAAGCTGATCGCCCATGCAGGTTTCCTTCGTTTACAAAAAGTTCGAGAAAAGCGCCGTAACTCACGCCAAAAGTTACACTCTTTGTACCAAGTGGTATTGGTGGGGGTGGCATTACGATCCTCACACTACAAGTGCACAATCATCTTATCATTCGATTTACAGATGTCTTCTCGGAAAACTGTGAATCGACCTTGCACGTTAATAAAATTACATACCTCCCTCCAAGAGAAAACGGACTCCGTCTTGATGTAACTCAGGGCCCCATTTTTTCCATGAGGCTGATTAGATTATAGGCTAGGGTGCCAGCTTTTAGGGGGCGCGAAATTGTATTTTTGAATGTATTTGATGACGGGGGAGGTGGATCAACGTTTTCAGCCCTGTTTAGGGCGCATGTACCCGTAAGTCGGCACTTCGATGGTGGGACCAGATTTATGTACGAATGTACTGTTTTTTTATGTACACATGAAATTTTTTCAATAATCTAAAATGAGAACGAATGAAATTATTTTAACTAAAGAATAGACTACTATAGATAACTATCGAATTTGTTTAGGAAGTTGGGGGGGGGGAGAATCAAAATTATCAGCCCCGTTTAAGGTGCATGTACCCGTAAGAACCTCGATGGTAGGACAAGATTTCTGAATACGATTGTACTGCATGCGTCACACAACACCTATTGAAATACATTTTGTCACACTCCTCGATTTACCACTTGAAAGACAAATTATCACTAAAGGGTGAACTATTTGAAGACGTGGCTTGTAGGGGGATACCCCCTTTGGTTATGGAACACTTCTACCAAATACCTTGGATAAATGCACACCTTTTAGAAGATCTGAACTGTTTTAGAAGATCTGAAACAAATTACCCTTCAAAGGGAGAAAAATGGAGGGTAGAGATCAGATAAGGGTGAATTTTTCATCTCTGCATCTAAAGTGAACATTATGCAGTCTGCACACGCGGGACTAGCTTTCTCGGACAACTCTTAAGTGTGAAATTTATGCCTGCCTATTCGTGAAGTTTATTTCCCTCCTCACTCTAAGGCTATTCCAGTGCGAAAGTGGTAGCGCAGAAACCTCCCGATAAGGGATTGTCATGGGAGTATCCTCACTCTAAATTTTACAATTAAACGTTTCAAAATACCAAAGTTATGTTGAGTTGAAGGGAGTGCGCCGCTAATTTTGCCTCTGTCTTGATATATAGATTTGAAACGGACAGTGACATGTAAATCATCAATTAAAGTCAGAGTAATCCTTAATTTGAAAAGTAGCGGTAAGCTTTTCAACAAATGAAACTTGCAATATTGTAACACAGTAACTTTGTTAACTCTTGTACCACTATTTTTCTAATTTCTCGCTGTGAACTTATGCTAATAATATGAAACTTTTTAATGTAACTTAAAGAAGTTTTAATATTTTCTTTCCATATCTTTAATGGAATCAGATTTTTTAAATTTCAATTCATACTTCATTGTGTATTTTCCACAAGTTTTTGAAATGTCACTTGTCCCAGTATTTTTCCAAACCCGTCACATGTCCTTCTCAGCTACACATTTGTTCTGATAATATGAGTTATCATTTTCCATTATCTGAACGAAGTCCTATATTTCATTTTTTATTATTTCCGAGGCGATTGAGGAGAAAGATAATCGTCAATCATTTGGACATTTGTTGTTTTTTGTGATATCTTACACGATACTTTTTTTTGTGGGGTTTTAGGGCTCGTCAACATCGAGGTCATTAGAGCCCATACGATACGAATGCTGTATAGATAAATACATATATCCCAGATTGTTCCTAAGAAAGATATAGTTATTTTCCTCCTTGTAATGATAGGCACTAAGGTTATCATTATAAACAAATAATTAGTCACTGACTTCCACACTCATCGCTGGTTTTTGTCCATTATCCCCCCCCCCTAGCTCTCATGCTGTCATAAATGTTAATTTTAAATGTTATTCTAAGAAAAAAATTCTGTTTTAGAAATTTATATTCAAATCGGACCAGGTGAACTTTTTGTGACTTCACAAAATACTCTAGAAGAGAATGGTGAAACTGTACCATATGCATGGACGAAGTCGATTAAGTACAATAAAGAGCTGGGAAGTTTACTGTGAGTACATTGAATGAAGATAAATTAGTTAATATTTATTCAAAGAATAATTAGTCAATTAACCCATTATTGTATATATTAAATTATATCTAGTAATTTAGTGTTTTGTCTGCGTGGTCATGCCATCGTTTAATATTATGCAGGCCCGACGTACCATACAAATTCCCTATGCTAGCTATGCAGATTAGCCATTGTTGCGCTTCTATCCGCCCGCGGGTACATCTAAATAACCATTGTTTCCTGCTGAGCAAATATCACTGATTATTGCGGGACCGAGAGGAACCTCCGGTCATACGGGCGGACACAGCCGGCTAGTCTCTGAGGCAGGAACACGTAGCAACAATTAAATTATTTATTACTAAAAACAAAACAAAATTAAATCCAACTCAATAACAAAAAAACGTTCTTCCATCCGACATTCCTTGTTCTCGGATTAAGACAGACAGCCCAGCAGCTGCGAAGTTGGAGTAGGTGGTAGCCTCCTGCACGCAGGGTAGCGTGACAGATGCCGTCGCGAACAGTCGCCTCGACCCCGTCCACCAACTTCTCCTTGCACAGTAGTCTCCCCGATGCCCACGCGAATAGTCGCTTCCTTGCACACCGTCTCGTCTAGTGTCTCTCGCCGTGTCCACAGTCGCCACCTTGGTCGCCACCGCCCTCTTCCGATTGGTGGCGCGCGGACGCGCTTCGCCGGTGCGGCGCTCCTCAGCGAGCCGCGCTCTCTATTTATATATATTACTATTTTAATATATCAGGTGGTGTTAAATAAACTGATTGTTGAGAATCATATGATTTTGCATTAAGATAATCCCGATGCTTCCAATGTTAATT
>NNCF01127021.1:227557-241969 GCA_002313205.1 Laupala kohalensis
TTTGAAAGGAATCATAAATTTAAAGGAGTAGAGAATCTTAAAGTATATTTACGAAAGGGTGGTCTCCGGGAGAATAGACTGCGTAGGTCATAAAAGGACATTCGCCCATGAAACCGCAGCGGTCGCGTAGTTAAGATTGTAGTGTATGGGTTCGGCCCAATTAGAATAAACGGTTGAACCATCGACTCGCGTTGCAGATGATGAGCATTTGAAGGTGTGGGTGATACGATTAGATAGAGAAATGGACAAACATGCCTCGTCCGAGAGAGGCGCTGCTGCGGAGAAAAAAACGATCGTATAGGTTCGGTCCAAAAGAGCAGCGTCAGGAGGATGTGCATCCGCCGAGTGTCCGTGGGGGTACGCGTAACTCGACGTGGAAGATTTTTTCCCAAAATTTGGAGGCAAGGGAGGCGGATTAATAACGACGAGAAGTGGGAACGAAGTAATAAAAAGGAGCAGCGAAGCAGTAAGAAGGACCTTTTTTTACATTACGTTGGATTGAATTAGGAGGTTCACTCAGAGGGACTTTACTTAGAACTTCACTAAGAATTTCACTTGAAACTTAATTCAGGTTCAGATATTTCATTCCATGTACTTCGAGTAATTTCATGGAATATTTCCGACTTCGAAATATTCGAGTGCTTGTTCGGTGATCATAAGACAGTTATTTTTGGAGCATCATTTTGAAACTTAGAAATGATAGCTCAATTCGTTCACATTAAGAACTATCCGTGAATCACTCGGGTTCGAGGACGATCAGAGGAGACGTTTTTCCGGAATTAATCACATCATCACCGAGCGAACCGAATACGAGCGGCCTCCATTAAAATGACGACACCGTCTTGCTAAGACGGAAAAACAACAGCTGATGCGAGGGGTTCCTGGATCGGAGAAATACGTGAAGGCGACGAGTCCGTGAGTTACCGGGGGCCTGTGAACTCGCTCCATTCTGAAGCCGTGATCACCCATCTTTGAAACAAAGGTAATGAACAAATGCTGGTTGCATCCAGTAACCAAATATCGCAGCGAAGAAGATTAGCGTGTGCGTCGAGCATGAAATCATTACGGCCCAGCTCAGAACTGTAAAAACATTAGCTTGAATTATAAGGGACTATTGTAGAAGATGAGCTATTAAATTATTTTTCATAATCATTTTTATAAATTCAATTAACATTTTCCTTCAGCATTTTTATTTGATGACAAGATCTAGTATGTTAGAATTCATTGTCAATATTTTCTGTTTTTGTGTCTTTTTGGGGGAATGTTAATTGGGAAGAAGAAAGAAGAAAGCATGTTAGTTAGATATTGTGTATTACTAGTAAATAAATAATTTAGTCATTTTATTTTCAAATTGTGATTTCCTTACGGAACTCTGTGTGTGTTTTTCACCTTTTAAATAATACGAATCTCAAACTCATTTCAATGAGAACCCTGAAGTCTCTAGTGTATTTTTTAAGGTCCCTAATTACCCTAGAAATTCCTCAATTAATTGTCCCACTTTTCAGGACAATTTGGCGCCCAACATTCAAGACCAGCATCATTTAAACCCATGGTCTTCGCTAATAAGCTTTATTAATTTATTACCCTCACAATATTTTCCGATGTGTTTAGACGATTTGGTTTGTAATAGTATTGAAGCGTCTCAATTATTTTCCTTTAATATAAGTGCTTTTGCTTCATTGTTTTAATGTGCAAAAGAAAATTTATTGTGTAAATTCACAACAATGCACTTTTTTCAGGTCTCTCAGTGAAAAACTTACCGTTCAAAGCATTCAGACAAGAAAAAGAAATCAGCAACGAGGAGTGATAAGCATCGTACCAGTATCTTGTCCGTCAGGATTTGAACGATCGGAATTGGGATTTTGTTCTGGTAAATAAAACAATATTTGCTATGTAATTGTGGTTTAACATGCAAAAATATTGAACTTGTAACTAAATTAATTGTTGTTAATCTTGAAGTAATTTAAAGATATACTTGCATTTTTATTTGTTTATTTCGCGTTGTTTATCAGCAAAACAGTAAATGAACAATATCTTATAAAGTTTTTGATGAAAAAAACAATACACTTATGTCAATGTGCGACAAGTGTCAAGCCCCTCTCCCCATGCTACGTACATGAGGAGAGAGACCAAGATTTGAGCGGTTGGGCTGCAAACGTACATTTTTCAAGCACCGCCCCACGATAACAAGCACGTAGAATTCCATACACACATGCGACATGAAGCGCGCGCAGGGAATAACAGACGAAATATGTACGGGATAGCCGGCCACCTTCATAACTAACAACGAGACAATAGTTTTTCAACCAAAGTACATACTGATGCAGCAACTTCGTTGTATATTTCACCGCATTCGGTTACATAGGTCCTTTGAGATCTTAAGATGCAGAAATCACTATTTCTTAATCGAGAAATGATGGATAATTGTGATTTTGAAAACTACCCCTTCATTGGAGAGCATACAGCACGAGAACGACTACACCTATCTCAAAAATGGTATGGACCTTTTTTTTTTGTTGTAGGAAATCGAATGAGAATTTTTCTTTCACAAAGATATTTTTCTCAAAAACCTAACCGTTTTGCGACAAAATGGCATAAACCGCGAACTGGCACCTTAGGGGTGGTTTTTTAAGTGTTAGTAAGAATTTCTTCGCTGCCAGACGTTCAGTTTTGTACTGCTTCCTGTCGTTGCTACTTATGCTGAAATTTTTAGGTGTATGTTCTGTGGGTGAGTTTTTTTTGGATTGAGCTCTCGTACTATTGGTGAAGGGAGTTATTCCTTCACGATTTCCACACTCTTACTGTATGAACTGTGAGATGATCGCTATTTGCGCATACGCACTGGTCTTCTTCACGTAACGCGACTCCTGTAACTTAAATGTCGTTTATAGAGGGCGTGTGTGCTAAAGTATTACAGTAATCCACCTCGTTTTATTATCAAGAAAATGTTATTCCATGTCAAATCTACACAGCGTCTAAACCTCACCATCGTTGATTTAGATAAAATTATCCCCTGTATGAGGTGTGACGCAAGTTCACCGGAACAGGCCAAGTGGATGTTGTGTACGGGCTTCTGGAGTCGAGGTGGATGGTACAGCGTAGCACACCTGCGGCTAAAGCACGAGGACCCGGGTTCAAGTCCTGGTACGTTGCCATTTTCACTTAGCCTTCGACGTTGCAAACTTCCCTCTTTGTGTAGGTACTCGGAAGCTGTGAATTAAATAATTTCATCCGGTTCGCATATACCGAAGAAAATTCTATCAAATAGAGAGAAAAGGTTCCAACTCTCAAGCATCCATCTTCGGGTCATTCCACGTCAAATCAACACAGTTTTAATAGATTTCCCACATGACCATCTCAGATTTTGATAAAACTGGGCAGAGAGGTAGTCGTCATGTAGGGTTTGAAAAATTCCTAGTACACGTCGACGGCCAGTTTGGAATTTACGGCCCGTTTTCAAATCGTTTGGAATTTACAACAATGTGAAATTTAAATAAAACACCCCAAAACGGCTCTACACTCAACTTTTGAATTGCTCTAGAATCTCTCCTAATTGAGATAGAGAGCTTACAGAGGTGTCATTTACAGCTTATTTAATGATCTGTACCATGATATACTTCACAATATAGGTTAAGTCAGAAAACAATTACTACATTCAAAGTCAAAAAGTTAATCATTAATTTCTCAAAATGTGCAATTTTGAATATTTTCAAATTAGTACTAGGAATAGTTGATATCGGTTTAAATCATCTGGGAAAATTTCATTGTGGGATGACTATGGGTTCAGTGTTAAAAAATAAAAGAATGTAGACGTGTACTGCATGCGGCATTAAATTTTTTCTCTTAATTCTTGCCAATGCACTACTATTACACTGAAAATTGCTCCAGTATGTTAATTCAATGTATATACTGTCAAAAGAGTGTCTCTTTCTGATATAATTATGATAGGAAAAATAAATCAAAATAAAATACTACTATATGACGTATATTCAACAAAAATATTCACGACATTAGGTACTCTTAAATGAAATACACAATTCTATAGAAATATTTAACATAATTCCATGAATTCAGAAACTTCACTTGGTCATAGACGATGCAAACTTCCCTCCCCGAGTGTGTATTCGGAAGTTGTCTATGGTCAATTATCCCCTGCAAAGCAAGTGGTCCCGGGTTTCCTGTCCCGGTCCGCCACAATTTTCACTTGGCCGTAGACGATGCAGGATGAAGTTTGTTGCCGTGGGATTGAATATCTGGTACCTCAGTATACATCTTCCAGTGAAAGTGTAAATGATCCAAACAGAATCTTGTCAAAAAAGTTGAGTGAAAAAGGAACTAAGGGTTATCGTACTTTACATGTCAGTCGCTCACATTGATGGTCATTTATGTTACTGTTAAAAGGGTGCCGTGGTCAAAGCGGTGAAAATGTAAAATTGTAACAGAATGTGATAATTGATTAACAAGGAGCAAGCATATCCTTTATGAGGGTGCGTCATTTATTTCGGTGCATAGACAATGTTTTCTCTCTTGATTATATAGCCCGAATTACATCGAAAGAACTTAATAACAAAATCTTAATTGTTAGGGACTTAACATCTCGTCTAGCACGATCCTACATCACTACCTAACCTTTAATTCTTCTCGTGATAATCATACATTTTCCATCAAAACCTACTCATCTGATAAATAATGCACCTTATGATATTTTTTTATATTTTCCTGAGTACTCCAATTTCATATCTACCCCAAATCCTCTCTTTCAATTTGAATTTGACCATCTTCTAGTTTTCTTCTTTATCTCTTCTTATAACAATCAATATTCTCTTTCCCTTTTCAAATTTTGTAATAACTCGTTTATAGTTTCGTTCTTGCCTCTCTAGAATACTTCCGAAGGATTAACAATTTATTACTACAAAGGACGCAAGTTTTTACAATTGACTACCCCAAATAATGCACTCAAAAACTTACTGCTCTTCCTTCCAGGAACATTCGTTAAGTTACTAAATTACCTTACTTGTGAATGTAGAGCCTCATTTTATAGCTGTGAAGTATTTTCTCAAAAAGAAAATCACCTGCGTAGTCCCCTGACTACATCACAAACTTTTGCTAAGAAGTCTTCAACGTATTTCAACTACTGGACGTACGAAAAATATTTTTTCAAGATTTCCTTTCACTTTTTCCAACATTGGCTTGATACATTTACAAGCGTGACTCGTAATTACCTTCAACAGATGTATGTGTGCTTTCAACAATCTTCAATGCTTGTATTATTTCCTTTCTTCTTGGAAACGAACCCGCATAATTCTTGTTCCAAAACTCAACAAAAATTCAAAATATCCTGAACACCATGGCATTATTTATTTATTTCATGTCTTATTTTTATGATGTGGTGAGGTTGCGACCTTCAAGTCTGCTCTTCCAGCAAACCACATGATTTGGGAGGAGGAATTTGGAAGAAGAGGTGTTGGGTAGCCGGGGAATCTAAGATACTGAACATCTACAGAAGCTGTGGGAAATTCCAGTAGAAAATCTCATCATGCGCGGTCGAGCGGAAAATCGAACGCGCGTTCTTCCCTTCAGCTGTACGCGGGGAGTGAAGATACTACCTCTGTTCAATGACTGTCGGGAATATCGGTTAAATGTCGAAATTGACCTCGTTAGATACCTGAGAGTCTATGCGGCATAAAATGAAATTTTCGTGGATCTCTGGCTTACAAATATTCAACGACAAAAATTATATCGATTACATAAGTGGGAACTCGTTCAATTCAATGTAGCCAAGTTTTGTGATGAAAATGACATAATATACGAAATGAGTTGACATGACAAGATACTTAATATAAGAATTTGTGTTAATTTGGTCTCGAAACAATATTTTGGCTTCTGCCATAGAAAATTTTCAATGCCCTTGTGACTCGAGTCTCTAAATATTTTTCTCGGACTCCTAACATAGAGGACGTATTATAATCGCAAAACGATCGGGTGATTTTGAGGAATATATATTTTTGGATCTCCCTGATACCAAACAAGTGTTTTTTCGCAAGGTGTCCGTCTGTACAGCGATTCTGGAGCAAATGTATGAGGCAGTTTCATTCACATTTCGTACTTAGCATTGCATCCACTTGTTGTCGATGCACGTGCTCTGAATTTTTTAACTATAATCTAAAGTATTCTTCATAAAGATCAAAGTACATTTAGGAAAATTTTCTCGAAAACCGCTCCAAATATTTCTTTCAATATCCTTTCCAGAAAGTGTAATTAGTAAGTTTGATATAGACATAGAAAACTAATTTCTCAGCCGCACCACCACATTAACTCACTATTTCTAGAGACTTGAAATCTATTTTTGGAGTGTTGATGTACTAAACAGATGGAGAATGCAGATTTAGAAAACTAAAATAAAAGATATAATTCTGATAAAATTGATAGAAAAACGAAAATGCATGATTACTCCTGATACGAAATTACGTTTACAATTAAACATATTACTAAACGTTTAGAAATAATATTGAAGAAATTTGTTGAAATTAGTGTGTTTGTGTTTTCAATAAAGAGTTTGTTTTGAAGAAGTCTTTCAATAATCTAGTTTTATGATTGTTATAGAAAACTGATAACTTTTGAATTTGTAATACTATAAATTTGTTTGAGACAACCAAAGTCTCAGTGCACAGAATTACCAACGTTTTGGCTATAGCGTTGTGGTATGGGCATCAAGAACTTGTGAAAAACCGATTCAGCTAAGTATACAGAGACCTCGCGATGGTGCATTTCTCGTAGTTTTTTTTTTCGAGATGTATATCACGAAAATGGGTCAAATATGTGTAAAATGTTTCCTGTGGAAGGTGCACGACCGTGACTCCTCCTGGGTCTGACCAGAATAATTCTCTTACAATATATTACAAATCTTTTCTTTAGATGTGGATGAATGCTCAAATAGACGACTGCACAACTGTCATCCTACACAATCCTGCTTCAATCTCATTGGATCTTATAAATGTTCTTGCCCTCTTGGATTCGACGCGCCAAGAAAAGGAGAAAAATGTGCAGGTGGGATATTATAATTTTTATAACAAACGTTAGTGACGAAATAATACAAACTCAATCAATCGATTGAGTTTGAAATTGAGGAAACCTACGATCTCAATGTGAGGTAAGTATTGGTGAAACATGTGCTACAAGTCTTATTGGGGTGGATCCTCCCCTGTGCCGTGCTCGCCTTTGCAGGACTATCTTTGCCCACCCAAGAGGTCGTACTGTATGTGTTTGCATCGTTCCAGTGGAAATTAAATTACATTTTAAGAACGATATTTGGAGTAGGAATTTGCTGTAATGACATGACTATAGAAAACATGTCATATTCCGAAGTTGTGGGTCTCCGGCTCCTTTTGTTTCCGGAAGTGAACTTTCTTTAAAAATCAAGTGGATATAAGATCCTCGATTTGTTTTGGATTTGTAACATTTCTCTAAGTAGAACGAAGAACTAAGTACTTTTTTACACACTTGGAAACTCAATTTTTTCCTCTTTATGGGAGCAACTACCCATACCACACTATATGAATGAATCCATATTTCTCTTTTAATGGTTGTTGCTATCTTTAATTAGTTATTAACAACTCTAAGCAATTATAAGCAAATATTGTTTCCTTATATTGGATAGTTGATATTACAACGTCGCTTTTTATCTGATACAGGGCAACTCACGTATTCTTCAGTTACACAATGATAACCTCACAAGTTAGCCATTTCATTTTAAATTACAGTTCTCTACCTACATTATTGTTACATTATTTTTACGTATCTAAACGAAAGTGTTCATTCAAATGCTGAATTCGAAATACTTAAAATTGAGTACACTAGAAAAACCTCAAGATACAAATTCCCAGAACCAGAGTTGGCAATAGTCTTGTACAGGGAAGGAAAAAAGATCGAAAATCATTTAATGTAGTAAAAATAACAAAAAAGTATTCTTTCATTTGATGGATATTGAATAACTAGTGATTCTTTTATCTCACGTAAATTAATAACAAATACAAAGTTATTCTTCTGCTTGGTTCACAATGAATAGTAAATGATAATGTGTCTTTATTTCTGCGAGACTCGGACCATAAGGACTGTTCTTGCGTTCTAACCATATAAAACATTTACCTTTAAAAAAAACAAGATGATAATTGGGGGATCTTATTTAACGCTGGGAATCAAAACTAGGTACCCTCCTGCTGTTATTATTACTGCTAATTGATTCAGTAAAACCCAGCAAAACCCCAATCAGGATGGAAACTTAGTGCTGAACATGTAATAAAAACTAACAACAATACTATATAATTATGAATGTACAAATAATAACATATAGAAAGGATTCCATGAAAAAAATCTACTTGGATGACTGGATGTAATGTGTGTGTTACACGAACTGGTACATTAAGTGTCTCGTTTCGTTTGTTTGGGTATTTCTGGTTTGTGCTTTTGTGTTTTGCAAAAACTAGAGGATTTTCTGAGTGTAATGGTAATGCTTAGCATAAATTTGTCCCATATGGGCCGACATGTGAAAGTTTAAATTTATTTACGTAATGAACAGGCAGTGCTTATACGAGCGAAAAAATGGTAATTTTAACTCCTACATATCTGAGTTTCACAGAAACGGGAAAGAATATTCTACGCAGTCCTGTAGTAACATCAAATTAGATCGCGTGGTGTGTGAGATACTAATTAATGAAGCGAAACGTGATACTATGGCATAAGGGTAATATTGAAATACTTATTCTAGTTTATCTACTACATTTGTAGTGCTTTCTTTAACAACGCTATCCGGGTTATGTATTCCACAAATACTTCATATCGTTGCTTTGCTTCTATTAAGCTCTCCCTCTTCGCAACGTTAAATAATCCTTCCGGTTTAAAATTCACATGTAAATATTCACACCGCTCTTTTCCATAATATATACACTCCCAATGTACATGCTCTGTTGTTTCCCTTTCACACTTACAGCATTTATCTTCGCGTTTCTTAATTCTATGTAAATGCATGCCGAGATTCCCTTGTACAGTTAATAATTCAATAACAATTCCTTGTAGGGAAACCCATTTTCTATTTCACGTGCCAAATGTAACATTTTTTATATATTCGTATGTTGCACGTCCCTTGCTCGTGTTCTCCCTACGTTTTAGCACACCATGAATGATTTTCGCTGCCAATTTCTTTTTCCAAAATTTTTCTTGTATATCAATAATCTCTCCATTGACACAAATTACTCCTGTTTTTTGTTATTATTTGCTGAAACTGCCTTTTGTTCATACAAACCTATCGGCATGACACCTTCTAGTACATTTGAGGCATCCTGTGAAGCTGATTTATATGATTTATAATCTTAACTGACAGACTGGTTGTAGTTGATTTAGTTTTCTTTCAAACTTACACAATACTATCCGGTGTCCCCACACCCTTACGCCGTAAAGCAACTTTGACCTATAGCTTCCCTATAGAGATACAATTCCTCTCTGTTCCCAATATTGTATTTGCTTTATACTATGATAGAGTCGGCGTAATTCATCAATTATATATTGTACGTGCGCATCGAATGTACATTTATCTTCGATGATAAATCCTAAATATATCATCTGTCGCACTATTTTAATAAATAAAATGAATATTTTAATGTACAGCTCATATAACTTTAATGTCGGGTCTCGTCTGTTTCGTGATGTTAATCCTATCCACATTGCCCGAATTTTTTCTGGAGAGAAACTTAACTCGAGATCTGTACATTTTCTGTCCATACCACTCAACACAACTACTCGACACCGTTCCTCTATCTATCTCCGGTTATCTCCTTCCACTTTTATTAGTAATTCGTCAGGTATGCGATGCATTTTGTTTCCATCGTCTGGAGGAACTGAAATACATTGTTCATCAAAATATTCCACAAAATAGGTCCACTTGCCGATCCCTGGGAATACCCCTTCCATGCTGTTCGAAGAATCTTTGCATTACCGATTTGTGAGTACGTTTTTCTCTCTTACAAATATTAATGTAGCAACTTCCATAGATAGCGAGATAATCCCATTTCCCGCCAAGTTACCAGAATTATCCCTCACCTAGCATTGTGAATCGCACCGCGGATATCAAGAAAGATGCACATTATGTACTTCCCATTCGTTCCGATATATCGTCCAATAACAGCTCCACAGCATATATAGTGGATCTCCCCTTCTGAAATCCGTACTGCCTATTTTCATATTTATGTTACTTTTGCAAATACTCCTTTACCTATGTTACGTCGAATGAAAATGGGAGACGGGACCGGGGATCGAACCCGGGACCTTGAGCTTTGCGCGCTCATGCGCCTACCGACTGCGCCATCCCGCTCGCTACCCGTGCCCGTCTACCATTCTCATTCAACTTGTGAAACCCAAAGACCTCTGAGGTGGCCTCGTAGAGACTAGATTCCTCATCTGAGGCGACTCCCTTAGGAAGTACTTTATTTGGGTAGTATTTTCCATTTCTGGTTCACAAACATAGAAATCTCTTAGATTGCGGTGAACCTCACCGCCAGGTAACAGATTAATCATGTTACGTCGAATGAAAATGGGAGACGGGACCGGGATTCGAACCCGGGACCTTGAGCTCTACGCGCTCATGCGCTTACCGACTGCGCCATCCCGTTCGCTTCTCGGGTCCGTCTATCATTCTCATTCAACTTGTGAAACCCAAAGACCTCTGAGGTGGTCTCGTAGAGACTAGATTCCTCATCTGAGGCGACTCCCTTAGGAAGTACTTGTGAACCAGAAATGGAAAATACTACCCAAAATAAAGTACTTCCTACCCGGTTACAAGCCTCCATTCCGTCATCTCTCGGCAGAGCAGAGGGGCTATTCTGTAACTTTGCGCTTCTCCGATCGAGTCGGAGAAGTTGAATCCGATAGAAGGGTATTCCGAGTGAACGGCTGGGAGCTATTCTGTAAGCCTCACGGAAGAATCTTCGACCGGACTCGGACTTTCACGATCGCAGTTGAAATCTGTTGCCACTTTGTAATGTCTTCACCAATCAGGTAAAAGCGACTATTGCCATCTGTTGCGCGTGGTAGAACGTACCCACTCGTTGGCAGTCACGCCGCTCAAATTTTCGCTTCCGAGCCAAGAACGATGATGGCGGCGCGGCTACTCAATTTTTCTTACACGCTTGTAAAATCTTTACTCGGCCAAATTTTATTATTTAAAGACATTTTTCATCTTTGTTAAATGCACAAGACAAAGAATCTATTAAATTTTATGATGGTTGTTTTTTCATTTTTAGATTACTCTCTTAAATTGAAGAACACGTCTATTGTTAATAACTTTTTTTTCGGTAATTTAGGTTAACCATTGTAGATAGACATATGCTGTCGTGAATTTTTTGTAGATCTCGTTGAGGTGAGAAATATTGTCGCTCATAGTTGTCATCTATCTCTAACCGTTTAGGCAGCGTAAGTAAAAATATCTCTCTAATGATGGGTTTTTTCCTGCGACTTCGACATTCATTGTTATTACTAGTAATTATAATTATTTTGTGTATATTTTTCAACCTATAATCACATATAATTATCTCATGTTAATAATAATCTAGCTTTCAAGACAAAGAAATGAAAAATATTGTCGAATAACGCGTTTACAATGTTCACAATCACGTCCAACGACTAAGGTATCCGACTGGGAAACAGTTTTTCGACGCTATTTCAGTCTCGGAAGCGATTCCGAGAAGCAAGACAGAAAAGAAACCCTTCGAAACATACAGAATACAGTTTTGTGCTTTCCGCTCGGAAAGTAACGCCATACCCCTTCCCGTTCGGGTTGGGAGTTACAGGATAGACCCTCAGGTGAGGTGTTATCATTTCCTGCTCGATATCCTCCCACACACTTCCACTGGACTCTTCCTCCAAAACCTTCACACTATTTGGTTCACGCGAATGGCGCAGGTCTGAACTGTTCTTAGAGGGATTTAGTAAATGTATCTGCCACCTATTGGTTCTTTCAACCAATTCACGGTCTGCGTCTTTGATAGAGAGATTGACTTTGAGGTCTGCACAGCCGGAGACCCTGCGCATTTGCCATATCTTACATCCCTCCTGCATAGCTCTCAATAGAGGTCTTTTCATCCTCGCGTCCCCTTGGCGCAGCACTAAATTTTTTTTTCAAACTTTTACCAAAGGGGAGGGGACCGAGTACTCACTCCTATGGGAGCCACTTACAATGAAAACACTGCACTCTGGTGTTCAAACAACAAACAAACACACTTTATTATTCATAATAGCTCTTAATTATTACACAGGACACTGGTAACTGGTTACAATGCTACACATTGCTTCGCCTACTGCGCTCTTGGAATGTCTTATTGAAAGTCTTTTTACATAGTACTCACCAAGATTTTCTTGATTTTGGGCTCCTCTGTTCATTACACTCTCCGTACAATTAAGCACTTTAAATCTTGCACTCGGCCTACTGACATTTATTTAACAATTTATGGTATACAAGGCCAAAATAACATTATCAAATTCCCTCTACGCTATTAAACAATACACAAGATGTCTCGTAATGTCGGACTTGATGAATTCATCGCCACTTTCGTGTTCTTTTTATGGACTCCAGTTCCTCGTGCCCCACTAATGTTCGTTCTCTTTCTCTTTTGCCTAAGCGACTTGCCCAATGCCATTAACTTCCATTGTCTGTCTCGTTTCAGAGTTTCCCGATTCACTTCGTGCTTATTTATTATTTCGTCCTTTGCAACATTTACTGTTATTATTTGTTCACTGTATTAATGTCCTTAGCATGTCCTCTGACTGATCACAGTGTAACTCATTTTCTATTAGCTATGCAACGACGATACCTTCTCTGGCTTACTAATTTGCTGAAGTGACTATTGACGTCTCATTAACTCATAAAACACTAATTACTGGACCTGTTCGAGTCCCTTACTTGTCTGTTCAAACTTTTTCACTGCACGAGTTCCCAATTGTCCTTTTTAATCACACGATTCCTACCTGCACAGAAGACGACTTCATGTACGTGATTGTGTTCATGGGCTAATTAGTTGCTATTAATGTTCGCCCTTTTCACGCTCTGATCTATGCATTAATTGCATCGAGTATCAGTACTGATCGTTTCCTGATTCTTTTCGGAAAGCCTCACTTGTGCTATCACAACTAATGAATGAAACCCAAAATTCAACAATTCAAAATGTTTGATCTAAACTAAAACTGATTCGTTCTTCTTACTGTCACCGCACTGCTCTCACTAAGAACTTGCGGTCATCACCACAAATTTCTGCGTGCTATCACTAACGCGTCTCTCCACCAAAAAATTTTCACAATCAGTTTATCAAAAAGAAAACTCGAAATTTTTCACCGTCTCGTCAAAAAAAAATCTCTCGAGAATTTTTCACCGTGTGGATGCGTCTTTAAAACAGAAAGAACTTTCTCGAAATTTTTCACCGTCTCCTCAAAAAACTCGAAATTTTTCACCGTCTGGATCATTGTGCTTCTGTGCCCTATTTTTATAGGCAATTCGCGTCACGTGACGTTCCCCTTCCTATCATTCCTTCCTTCTACTAAAAGCCCTTTGGTTCTCCCCCCCCCCATAATTTCAATTGGAAGTGTCCGAAATGATGTTAGTTGATTTTTCATGTTACCAATCACACGATTTAGCTCCTCCCACCGTGGTTTCCTATTGGTTGTTCCCATTTTCCTTTCTTCCAAGACTTCTGCAGCTAGACTAAGGTCTGTCGGCCATTTTGTTATTCTCAAACAACACCCTTTGTTATTCGTACTCTGCGCAGCTGCTTTGTGCGGCATGCTTCTTATATCCCATTTTTATGGTTTTATGGCTAGGCGGCGTGGTACCCTCTCCGTTTGACATCACCCCATTTCTGTTACAACTTGTACCAACCGTCGGCACTCTAGAACCCAAATTTGTTATTACTTCCTTTTGAATTTCTCCCTCGTGTGTTTTTGCTGAAACCATTGCCCCAAAATTTTACATTTCAATATCTTTTCTTCCCTTGGCGAGCCGTGTTCCAAGAGACATGTACCGTGAGCCTTCTCATCGTTTGTCGCAAACGTTCACCCACGTTGCTTTGGGAGATAATATTCCCTTACATCCGCTCTTTTTATGTGCTATCTTATGTACTGAATTTCGATGCTCGTTTTTCTAAAGATTCCTTTTTCAATTTCGAACTTGTCTGCCTCTAAACATGTTCCCTCGTCGCTACTCCTTTGATTTTTTCCAAATAATAGATTTTATGACTTTTTTGTACTCAAAACCTTCTACAGAGCCTGTGATGTAGCTCCTATGTTGACCCATGATTTTATATTAAATTTTGAGAACGTGATATTGAATTATCAATTAATTCAATCCACGGTCTCTCTCTCTCTCTTTTACTGTCT
>NNCF01127021.1:242088-276295 GCA_002313205.1 Laupala kohalensis
TTCAATACGTGGAATAATGATTCTCAGGGATCACGAATGACTCCCGGGTCCCAATTCTAGAGTCGCTAGCCGGGTCGAACCTTCCTACCTAGATCTCATAATAAAAAGAAAACAGCTGATCATATTGGTTAGTTGCTGGAAGGAAGATTCAATGCATTTTTGTGGGGCTTTACGGCTCGTCGACATCGAGGTCATTAGAGCCCTAAAAACTTGTACAGGTAGGGAAAATGCAGTTACACACTAGGGAGAGCCAACATGACTCTCCCCGCGTGCTGTCTCTTATACACATCTAGATGTGTATAAGAGACAGNAATATCAACATATCTCAAAACATTACATACATCATTGTTTAAAAAAGAGGAAAATGAAAGATACCCTAGCGTCGGGATCGAAAAGAACAAGAGGTGACCAAGGAAGGTCAGGAAAGAGAAAGGAAGGAGCCTCGCACAAGTAAGTGGAAGTGATGCCAGACAGCACGGGGCCCCGTGTTTGCCAAACACGTACTTACTACATGTACATTGTACATGGGATTCAATGCATTTGTAACAAAAAGAACCATTTTCTGCGAACCGTTTTGCAGAAGAGAACACGGAAATATATTGCGTCTACAACCCACAAAATACAATATGCTTCGAGCATCTTGCTCGAGTCGCTCCGACAACGGCTTAACAGAGTAGAGACTGCGTGGTCTGCAGGTGACGCGGTGCAGCAGCGTCTAGCCATGCCAATTCATGACCTCGGGCTGCCGCGCGATATGATGGCGCTCCACCCTTCATCACGGTATGGTCTCGTACTGCTCGTTAATCGTGATCATCTAAGATCGCCACCACTCTGGCGATCACTGCCGTCGCTCTCGAAGTGACTGGCGACTACCATGCTTCTTCTCTCAACTCCCATGCTTCGTCTGCCTTGCTGCCCCTCCGCGCGTAAGCTGCCTCGACCAGTAGAGGGGACGACGACGTCGCTCCTCTCTGATAGGGTGCGGATTCTTTTTTTAATTCATAGATATGTTATCTACAAAGGTTTTAATATATATTTTGCTACATTAGGTATCACAAGTAATAGATAATAACAATAATAGACAATCAAGTAGGGGAAAATCAATCTTCAGAGACGAATATTCGCTTACGTTGACTTAACGGTTAGAGGTAGGTGACAACTATGAAGGGCAATATTGTTCGCCTCAAAGAGTTCTGCAAAACGGTTCGCGACAGCATTTACAAAGGTTAACGTAAATTATCGAAAAATAGTTATTGAAAATTGAGGTGATAAATTTCTTGAACTAATTAGAGTAATTTCTATGGGAAAAAAGGATCTCAATCCAATTGAATGCATCCTGTGTTTCGTGCATTTAATAAAGATGAAAACTGCCTTTAAATCGTAAAATTCGTTTGAATAGTTTAGATTTTACAAGCGTTTTAGTTTTACAAACAACTGCCGTCGCCGTCGCCACCATCATGTATAACCTCGGGAGGACGAGGCAAGCATTCGGCTGGCGCGCTAGCCGGCGTGAGGTGCTTCATGTGAAGCAAACATCTTTGACATCCTGTTTTCGACGTTTTCCTGTTTTCTAAAGTATAAAGTAAAGTTAAAGTGCAAAATAACACAAACACCCGAGCAACGCCAGGGTTAGTAATTTATAAACAAATACAGTACATTTTTTCTCCAGATGAATATTTCATTTACAGATATAAATGAGTGTACCAAATATCCGTCTTTGTGCTCTCATTGGTGTGAAAACTTTCAGGGAAGTTTCAAATGCTTATGTCCCCCAGGACTAGCTATTCAAGAATCAAAAACTAACTGTACAGGTATGTTGAAATTTAATATAAAATAGACAAATATTCGAGATGCAATTTTTGTACTATAAGCTAAATAAGTTCTCTTATAATATTAGTCAATTCCTTTTCTATATAGATATCCTCCCCAAACTAAACACCAAATACGGAGAAAGTTTCTCAGATAAATTGTGTTTACCCAGTCAAAGAGAACAAGATGGAATATGCCGGGGTACGCAAATGAAGGTTTTGTAAATATTCCCATGTGTGAATTTTATTATTGTTTTGAATGAAATCTTTTACAGATACCGATCCATGTCTTGACGATCGAGTATTGTGCAGGGAAAGTGAGATTTGTGTAAATGAACACGGATTCGCACAGTGCATTCCCTTGCCATGTCCCGATGGATTTAGGAGGATCAAAAATACGCAGTAAGAGTTTATTTGTATATTACATATATATATATATATATATATATATATATATATATATATATATATATATATNTGATAAAGCCATATCCCTATCTTACACTATTAAGCGAGCAATAGGAATGGCATGTTTGAAACTACTGAATTTCATTAAGAACGGCTCTAACGACTTAAATGATATTCACGGGATAGAAGTTTCTGGAATGAATGAATGAATCCCATATAATGTAAAGTCCTCCTTGAGACTCATTTATATATCAGAATTATATGATATTTCTACTAGTCGTAGAAACGTGAAATTTGGCGTACTCATAATATGATGCAATGAATGACAAAATTTAAAAAATTCGAAAATATTAATTTTGAAGTACATTTTTTGGGAAATTAATATTACGCCATGCAAGTGAGCGTTAGCTTGTGGATATGTCATGTTGCTCAGCCAAAGCCATCTCGATTACAAAAATATAGTAGTATGGCGTCAAACATCATAACGATTCTTATTGGTATTTATCGTGAATAGTGCATGTTATTTAAGATTTTATGGACGTGTTGAAGTATTATGTGTTGTAATTTTACAATCAGTTTATAATAAACACCTTAAATGTTTAATTGTTTTGTGTCTATGTGCAAATAAAGTGACAAAAGTGCATCTTTGTGAACTTATATGATGAGTAACGATGACAAGTTGCCAAACGTAATGGTAGTGAAGTTTATTCGTTCTTTTATTCATTAATGACATATCAGTTTTTGTCATCTATTAGCTCAGGTACGCTTTTGTATTTTATTTACATCACAAAGATGTTTATTATTTACATTTTCGTACTGGTTTTTTTAATACGTGAGGTACTTAGGAAAGTATCATTTTCCTATTATGTTTGATATTTTCACTTTAATTCTCTTGTAGTATTGAGATAAGATTGAAAGAAGTTTTACGATCTTTAAAAGTGCAAGAACCAAGATCATTAAAATTAAGTAGTGGTTTTCTTTCAATAAGTCTTGGTAATGTCACAATTCATGTATGCAGTAGTCCGTGAAAGTTTGTATCGATTCATTGATTCATTTCATAAGTTCGTTTACGTTCTTAAAGAATAAAGTTTAGGCACAATAATATAATGTTTGCTATGTAAAAGAAGGTTAAGTTTATTTTATATTCCAAAACGATGTTTTATGTTCTACTTTAAATGTATTTATATATTTTTCTAATAAAATTCAATATTTCTGAATATCGTACAATACGTGCAACAATAGACCATTTTTATTTTGTTTCAAAGAAAACTCTGTTTACTAAAAATGAGCAAGCATAGTTATTTTACTCTGAATATTAATAATACAGAATTTCCAAGCAGTATTGAATGAATGTTACAGGTGACTCCAAATGTTACACGAAAATATTTGATATTTTTTTCAAAGACCATCGATATTCAGCAAATGCAATCGAATTAAGATGCGTACAATTAATGTGAGGAAGTGAAAAAAATGTTGTTTCGTTTATTAGTAATTATTATGCCGTGTCGCGTAGTGCAATTTGAAAACTTGAGTTTTAGATTATTGTTTTTAGGAACACGTAAAACAATAACTTGGAAGATCTTCTGGAGAGTAAAAATTAGTTACCCTCCGTGAGCGTATTGTTTTTCGATAAAATAGAATTTCTTCATTTATGTGTCGTATGAGATATGTGATTGATATGCTGAGGTACATTTTATTTCTTTAAGTAATTTTTAAGCCATTACATACGATACACATTTTAGTTCATGTTTGAACGCTTCGAGAAAAAGTTATATCAGTTTATTATCACTTTTTCGTACGTAAGTTAGTAGTTGCTTACAGGTGGCATACACATCGCATCTTTTGCATGCAGGTGGCTTTTTGTTTATTCCTTGAATGTAGTTGACCTTGAGCATTACCACTTAAAGAATAAATTATCAATATCCAATATATTAATGTTGATTATTTATTGAGAATTTGTTTCTAGTCATAATTTCATTTCTTTCGTGTCATTTTTTTAGTATTATTACCAATTAGCATGCAACGAATATAACACATGACTCGAAATTTCACATTGATATTTTTACAAAGGAAATTGGTTTCCAGCCTCGACAAATTAAGGTGGTATGAAAAATGCAAGAAAGTGAAAAAGGTGTTATATTAATTCGTAAAATAATTAAATTAATATTGCCTAACGCAGTGGAAAAACACTAGCTTTAGAAATAATTTATTTCATTAACATACATTGGTAACGTTGGTATTGCTATAGAAACAAGTTAAAAGAAAAATGGTTTAGAATGTTTACGAGAGGCAGATCGGAGAAATACATATTTTTATTTGGAAATTATTCGTGATAGTAAATACATACAATAAATCTGGCATTTTTCTGTATATTTTTATTGCAATGAATGATACGGTGCAGCCAAAACATAAATTCTGTTTTTTGATGTAGTGTCACCGGATGATCTCCGTCTACGTTGGTTTCAATTCAATTCCATGGGAGCTCTGACTCTTGACTGTGAGCGTTCTCATATTTTATCACTCATGTGATAAATTTTATCACTCATAGTGATGAAAATGTGAGTAAACTCAGTCGGTTTCCTGGTAGCCGCTATAAGTGGAGATGGGTCTTAATACCAACCGGGTGATAATACCCTCCGACCCTTTCCTTATATTGAACATTAATAATTAAAAGGGTTCCTTAATTAATTTAAGGGCTAAATCACACATAGAAGGAATCCTCAGGAAATATTGAAGGAATTTATGAAGAATTGTATTATGAATCTTTTCCTGAATCAAAACGATACGTTCCAAGCTCTTGATGGAGGTTATGGAAAAAGTTTTTTTTTTATGATTTAGCAATTTGTTTTTGACATCTTTAATTCCCTGTGGATTTGTTACAAACCATGGAGCTTTCATTGCTATTCTCAAGAACTTGTTTTCAAATGTCTGTATTTTCATAATTGATGACTCAGCTGATTGACCTCGTATGAAACATGCATACAAGACAAGAGTTCTAATGATTGATACATACGGAAGTGTAGAAGTGTATTTGGAGAATATTTTGATTGGTCGCAGTTGATGCACTCTTTGGTGGGTTTAAGTTAATCTATGGTAAATGTGTTTTATTTTCAGTTTAATCTAGCGTCGAGGAGAAGCCGTAAGTATTTTACTGGGACATTGTTAGGTACACATGGGATACTTGAAGTGTTAATTATTAAAGGATTGGGGGTAAAAAAAGAATATTTTGCTTTGAAATTTTGAAAGGTTAAACAAAATTTTCTAATCTGCTGTCTACTTGGCGAGCTATATAGTCGCTTGCTGTTAGATATCTGCTAGTACAACGATATATAATAGGAAGCGTGTAATAGTGTGTCATTCGCGAATAAGACAAATTCAGGTAAAAATTAAGTAATGGGAAAGAGGGGAGACGTGTGTAATCCCTGCCACAATAAGTCAGAGGTTCAATAATCAATATTTTATGTAACAGGAAGTGAGCGATTTTACAATGAAATGGTGATTAATTTTTGCTAATACAATAGATCTTTTCTTTCTTTTAATATGAAGGGAAACCAGTTATGCCAAACGCGGTCAAAGACTAGTGACATATCAAAGAAATGACCTAAAGTATGATCCCTCTGTATGAATACTTTCCGGTCACGACAAATTGCAATCGCAATTGCCGAATGGTTTCAAAAATGAGGATAGAGCCATTTTTTATATATTCTAATGCACCCTTTCTTATTAACAACAACGTGCATTAAGATAATTATAAATATAAAAAAAAGGATTCGGTACTTCTGATGTTATTACCACAATTTATTCTGCTATTTTCCTGGCAGAAAATATTACATAAAATGTACATGAACACAAATTCGTTACCAACACAATACAATGGAAAAAATACCCTGCAATTTGTTGCGCAATATTACATCTGGCTCATTTAATATGTCCGTGCAGTTACATTTACAAATTATACAATGAATCTTTATCAAAAAAAGTCAAAACAAGCACGATATGAGCACTACTTTGTTCTTTTTCGGCAGAGAAAATTTAATAGTTCTTTTAACACCTTCTTGTCTCTTCTTTCTTCTCGGATAACAAAATTTAAAACAAGTACGACAGACTAGATTCCAATGAGACTTTCTCTTATACAAGATACTAGCTTCTCACTGAATTACAGAGGAACGCAATCCCTAATCATTGAAATCACTGCGCTTAAATGTTCGTCTCACAGAGACGTATACTCACACCCAGAATACAGTCTTCGAAATCGTGTCCACACTCAGCGTGCCAGAAACACACCCCTTTCCATCCAGCGAAGTCTGCTGCTGCTACTCGGCTTATACTGCAACCTTGAAACCACCGACTGCTCGCGATGTTGTTCTCCAAGCGTTCGTTCGTCCTCGATCAAGTTCGCGGCCAGTTATTACGGTCACCGACGTGCAACCGTTTTCGTGTTTCGTCCAATACGTGTTTCGGAAAACTTTACAACGCATAAATTGCTTCACTTGGAACCCTTGAATGATATTTCGTACGCGTTCAAACTTGCGTTTATTTCGGCCGTTCGTTAATAAATTCAATTGCGATACGGACTACAAAATCTAATTCTTTCAAATTGCGTTCTTACGTTCTTACTTTTTGATCCACGGATCATCCGATACAATGATTCTCGAAATATTAAACTCAAATCGTACTCTGACGATTCGCGTAAGATCTAATAGCGACCGTTCCCTCTGACGAACTACGTTATATTCAGTGCGACCGTCCCCTCTGATGAGCCGCGTGAGAATGAGAACCAACTATGTCCTCTGATGAGCCGCGTGAGAATGAGAACCAACTGTCCCCTCTGATGACCCGCGTAAGATTGGGAACCAACTGTCCCCTCTGATGATCCGCGTAAGATTGAGAGCGATACCTGTCGCATTTCCTCCTTCTCAGCAATTCTCCCCACTCCAATTTAAATTTATCGTACGGTGCATTCCGCCAATCAATTATCTCTGACAAGTTTCGCGTCGCTAGCTCCACAAGGTGTATTCACATTTTCCCAAATATCACAATCGGATTTCCAAAGTTTCTATCTGCGTCTCATACCTCACAGAACGCGCTCCTATTTGACGCTCATTCAAATTAGTACCCTATAGGGTTTTCGGTTCTAATTGAGCCATTATTCTCCGCACATGTTTCAAAATAATATCATAAAATCCTCTAACGAATTCGGGTCGTTAGACTATATATATATATATATATATATATAATGATGGTCGAAGCCCTAACTAAATTCCAAAGGTTTTCGAACAACATTTTGCGCAGCCATCTTGAGAAAAACCGTTAATTTTCGGACTTAATTCCTGTCAAATATCTCGCTAAGTATGTGTCTGTCGAAAAACGTCTTCCAGCAAGTTTTTAAAGTAGACTAAATTTGCTAAAAGAGACTTACATAGGTTTAAAATTATGTATTTCAATTTAGTATTCGTCCATCGTAAGGTCGTTAGTTTAAAATTATTTCTTTATCTGTTTTGATAATATAGTGGACGTTAATAGTAGTAGAATTGAAATTTCTTTCCAGTTTTTACCCAGTAGTATATATGTGACAAATCCTACAGTAAAACACGTATAACTTTGAAACTTCATTAACTTCAATTTGACAACAAAATTGTTCCGGTACGTCTAATAGATATTTAGATAGAAAATTTTGAATAATATCATGTAACAGTCGAATTCTCACCATTTTACTCATAATGATTATAGTGGCAATAGCAACATTATGAAGTTGTAGATAATTCATTTTTAGTGTTTACATAGAAATATATCTGCACAAACGAAATTTAAAATTTCACTTACCATGTTCACAATTTTTGGCGTTTAGAAGAGTCTGGGTGGTGATTTTGGGAATTTCAATGCTATTGTTTACTGTTGTACCAGTGTTGAAACCATCCACCAATTGAATATCAGCTTTTTCATCCATGGTATCACCTAGTATGGAGGATGATATAGAAAAAATAATACAATGTCAATATTTTAAAAATGTATTATATCGATTATTTGATGCATGGAAAGAAAATGTCGATATATCAATACATCGGGGTTATTACCCGTAATAATGACAAACTTGCTTAAATTGTTTAACGGCAATAAAAATAATATTTCTCAAAGAATAAAAAAAAATTATTTCGAAAAATATAAAGAAAATTAGCAAACATACTGCCATAGCAAATATATTTATAGACTAATAAAAGAATGGTTGTTGCATAACTTTTTATGAATGTGTACATAAATTTATTGCTGTTACTACGACTTTTTATTGACAAATTACTGATAGAGTACGAAATAAAATAAATAACACGACACAGATTGGCAATTATATACGATTTTTACTATGTATGTGATTATATGCAAATTTGACTAATTTTTGACAATTGTAATTAATTAATCTCAAGATCGTTGAAGTGAATTACTCACCACATATGCAACGAATGCCGCCAAATATTCGAAGAATTGTGTGAACTCGATAGAAAACCAGACAACGATTTCAATGTTTCAGCACCTGTTAACCAACTGACTTCCCAGTTCCCACATGAACAACGGTAGCAACGGTTGAAGAAGCCAAGAATTAGCACTTAACTATCAGAGAATTTTATAATGGATTCAAACTATGATAGGTTTTTCGCCAGCCAAGGATATTGCGGTGCAGTGGGGCTGCCACTGCTTCAACCCAATTAGAAGCTTGCCGTGACCTTGAGAACTCGAGTTGAAGGATGGACTACTTGTGAGTCTACGCGTGCTCCTGTTCTCACGTCTCCCAGATGATATTTCTGTACCTTTCTTGAGTTAACTCAATTACAACTAATGCTAGCCAAGTAAGATTTCAAACCTCAATCGGTTTCAAACATTTCAATCGGTTTCAGACTTTTACCTCTTACACTGTTTTTAAATTTAAAATTAACAATATTTCTTAAAATATAATCATCAATAATATCCTTAATGCACATCAAATTTTTAAAAAAAATTCCCATTCGATATTTGAATTTTAATATTGATACATAGACATATTGTTAAATAAATAGGTTAAAATATCGATATATCGAAAGAAAATATCGTTCATACGATATACCGATATTTTTAATATCCGTATCTTCTAGCTTGGCAGTGGGTTCAGACGCGTTCTCGTCTTCCGTGTCATAGGCAAGGAGTAGTGGCGGTGTATTTCCGCAGGACTGCCCTTGCAATGTTGCAAATGATTGTGCAGTTCAGTCCAGCTTTTCGACACCCACACGCTTTTATACAGCCTTTTTTGCATCAGGAGAGGCTCCGAAGGATGCGAAGGAATGTGGAGCTGTTTTCTTGACATTCAAGGGCCCATTGAAGTACTTATCCATCCTCACTTCAGTGGATCATTATTCACTCCTAACGATGTCTGAACCTGTTGGTAAAGTGGTACGGCATGATGCTGTGCAGGATCAGAGGTAATAGTCAACCCAGCTAAGATGAATTTTGTCCTTGCGGCAGCATTCATGTAAATATTGTATCGAAGGTTTTGTGTTGCTGGATTTTGTGTTCCTTACAACGAACCAGAAAATATTTCCAATTTATACCAATTCCTCTGATGTCTCTTGAAAGATAGAATATCGTTTTTGTCTCTTCTTCTTGTCCGAGATGTTTTAGAACCAGTGAACATAAGTGTCTTTTTCCGTGACCGAAAATGCAAATTTTTATTACACCCACCGAATTCGTGTAGGAACATAAGGATATCGGTGAAGTTAGCAAAAAGAATGAGCGGAGATAAAACCATCAGGAACTACATCTCATTATATTGCACTTTTGGTGGAATATATTATTTTTGTTTGCTGATGGAAATGCAGCGGGGAGCAGGGTTGTCAATATTCTTATTCAGGAATGATATATTAAAAAGTCATTCATTATTCAACGCAGTAAAATTGATGAATAAAAAATATTCCTTTTATTTCACCAACATTGATAAGTTATTTTTTTATTTAATGTAAAGAAATAATTGTACTAACTAGTTATTCTCTCAATGTATAGCAATAAATAGAAGATAGCAAAGTATTCTTTTATTTCGATATTCATTTATTTCTCCACATCTTGTCTGTTGCGTTTAATTATTCTTCATCTATACACATTACTTCTTCACCTCGTGTACGTGTTCGATATGACATCTTGCGAATTCGCAAATGTACTGGCAATATCCCTAAAAGTATCTCCACAGCCTTCGTAGAGACAGTTCGGTAACATTCGCTTAAATGTATTAGACAAATCCGTTATCTTCGTAGCTTTCTTTCCACAGAAATGACATCTAACCTCTTCTGCCATACACTAGAACAATATAAGGTATTGAAAATAATTCTCCTACATATAATTGCCGCAACTCTGTTTCCTATATTATACTTGCTTATTCCAACTATCTTCAAACCGAAATATATTCTTCGTTGTGATATAATCAAAATGACCATGAAAATTTAGTTTTGTATCCAACATGACTCCTAAATACTTAATTTTTTCTTACATTTTAATCTCCATTCCCTAATGTATATTATTGGCATTCTTCCTCCTTTCCGAAACCCAAAGACTATACCTAATGTTTTACTTTGAGATACTTTTAACTTGAGCCCATCACTCACAGCCATAAATTTCCTAATTATTTCTTGAATTTTCTCTTCTAATTTTTTCTCCAATAAGCATAACATCATCAGCCTATGCCAATATTGTATTATCCTCTTTTGACATTTCTGTCTACACTTCGTTTAAGGCCATATTTCAATAAAATGGCCCAGTATGACTCCCTTGCGGACAGCCTTTCCCAACTCGTTTCAAATGTTTCCTATCACATATTTCCAGTAGCACATATCTGTCCTAAAAGTAGGACTGTATTAATTTTTTCAATTTGTTGTCAATTTCTAATTTTGTTACACATTCTTGGAGAATTTTCTAATTCACACTATCGAAGGCTCCTTCATAGTCTACGCTTACAACAAGCATGTATTTTGTCGATCTTTTTCGTATAGTGTCAACAACTTTTTTGACCGCATCCTGTTCCCCTTTTCTTTAAAAATCCATATTGTTGTCTACAGAAATTTTCATATGATACCTTTTCTAACAACTTTTCTCCTAACCATTTATCCAATAACTTCGCCGGCGTTGGCAACAGAGTTATTGATTTACTGAGCGTTTTATCTCTCATACAGTCCTTCAAAAAGGATTTTACTACCCCGATCTCCCACGCCTTTGGAAAGTACCCATAGTTATAACATAAATTTAGCAAGTGTTCCTTCCCAAACCGCTAGTACATACGACATGTCATGTCGTTCGTAATATTATCCAAGCCCGGACTCTTTTTTTTTTGCTCAGAGTTTTCACCATGCTGCCAAATCTCATATTCACCTATATCCTCGTAATTCCTCATTTTCCTGTTCTTCATGACCTAATAATGATTCTAACAATTCATCTCCTGTATCTACCCACGTCATAGTCATTTTCGTTTCATTTTGTATATTACTCCATATCATTTGGCTCTTGATTTTGTCTCGTCCTATGACGTATGGCAATCCCCATATATTTTGTTGAATGTTTCCTTCTAAAAGGTCATTCCAAATTTTCTTCTTCTTCTGCCGTATGGCCATTTAATGTGCTAATTGTGTCCTCCTATATTCTTGCCACAGTTCCTTCCCCTTGAACTCATCCCTTGTTTCCTTTTAGTAAATACTTTATCTTTTGTTTCTCAACCGTTTATTTCCTGTCATTCACCTGTTGTCAGCCCTGCAGATGTTTTTATCATTCATATTAGTGTGTGCTCTATGATATAATCGGTGCGTATTTCATACCAGATCTTTTCTGAACGCCAGACGGTGAACCGTTCGTGGTTTGTGAATACATTGTGTTTATCTGAAGCGATATTGGTTTCTAAGGAGAACAGAAATAATGCATCTAGTTTAACGGTGGGTATATTACTTTCCAGAACATGCATAGCCTTTCTGAATTTTGTAGTGAATTTCTCAACTTTCTCAATATAAGAAAAGATGTCTCAACATCAGCGAGCACATTTTCCATCATATTTTTCTCACCCTAAATCAGATAAACTTTTTTTAGGGCTTTATGGCTCGTCAACGGCAAGGTCATTAGAGCCCTTGCAGGTGGGAAAATGCAGTTTCGTGCCAAAGAGAAGGGCCATAGAGACTCTTCCCTGTGTGTGGGACTCGCCGAATATCTGGACCATACCCACTAAAAAAACCCTCCTGAATTCAACAAATATCTAAATACAAAGATGAAAGAAAAGGAAACAGTTGCCGAAAACATTATATCATAAAAAGGAAAAAATATAATTTTCAAATTACGGATAGTAAGGATAAAAGGAAAGAAGACAGGGAAGAGGAAAGAACAATGCAAATTAAAACCCTCCCGAGAACTTGTGGGACTGCTCTAAACGTCGTTTACCTGAACGCCTTTTCGTTCGCTTTGGTGGAATCCAAGCGATGTCAAAAGCCTGTACAATCAGAGATTATAGTTTCTCAAAACGATGTTTTACATAGATGTGGTGATATCGGGTCTGAGTGACTCGTCATTTTCTCCACATTTACGTACGATTTTAAAATTTGTTTCTCTACTGCTCGTTTGGTCGGAGAGATGGTTTATAACTCGAATTCACTTTTAAATGCCATATGACCCTTTTTAAAAACAGAAAAACTCACAAGTTAAACTAGGGCATGAGAAATAATTCTATTAGCAACTTCCGCACCTACAGTTTTTGTTTTCTTTCCTTGTGATTGGATATCATAAAGTCTTTCTCCCCATTTTTACCCTCCACGTGATACATAATAAATTCGAAAAATTACATTTTAAACCAATGATAGAAAGTATAAAATAAATTCTAATGTGTACCTAAAGCCAATATGATAGATTCAAAAAATTGCAAGTAACTATGCACTGCAACTTCACTTCACCCAATTATACGCAGACCTGTGACAGTTTTCAGGAAGTTTTCCATTATGACCCGTTGTAAATGGAAAAGCTAAAAATAAAACAGAACAATATACACGTTTCGTGAAACTTGTTTGCCTGTTTTACGAACATTGTCAAAGCTCTCACAATGTGTCGTTAATTGTGTTTAAATTTTTCTTCAGTACTGTTTATTTCATTTTAAATGTTCGACTGAATCACAATGATTATTAAGACTACAAATTTCGTCAGCAAAATCTCCGGAACACATATTTTTCACACCAAGATGAAAACAAGGCCAGTAGTTCTTGTAAATTAAGATTTACTTTGTTTACAGAAACTGTTGACTGAGTTGATCTATTCGTTTTTATTAAATAATTTTTGTGTTCGCACTGTGAAACGGTTTTTCTACTAAGATGTAAATACTGTTCTCCAAGCCAACTAATCTCACAATATTACTAAACATATACTCACAACCTAATTCATTGATCATAAACAACAGAACAGTTGAAACCAACAGAAGTGCGAAAGTAAACGTACTCATGTAACAGTGCTGGTAGGTGCTTCGTATTGTATTGGCTCTCTTGTATCTTCACCCCCTTGCGGCATAAAACCGCCACATTGCAAGCGTAGCATCACCAATCCACGGAAACGGCTGATCTGCGACGATTCCTTGCCGCAGTCGCTACACGAGTACCACGGCGTATTACTCTCACCAAAAATGATTTCTTTGTATTATTTCTTTTCTTAGGACTTTTTTTTTAGCATTTTGACATTTTTCTTTAATAGTCTTATATTAGAAGAAGTGAGTATGTTAAACAAGATTTGACAAGATATTTAAATGTCAACTGTCAAGTAACTGAATTTTCATGTCGTTCCATACACGTTTCTATCACAGTTTTATACCCATTATCTTATACAGAATTTTCACAGAGAGATAATTTCCACTAAGAATTGTACGTTGAATGGCAATAAGCTTACTGAAATTGTACCTCACATAAGTAAATAATGTATTGAGTCCCATTCTATGGGAATTTTATTTTTGTCAACTTGACGAACTGTTTTCCCTCATAAGGATAGAATATTTTTTTATGAAATCTGGAATTTGTTACCTTGGCATCGTTCGTCTCAACTTTTCTCAAATTTTTAATGAAGATTCACACTGTGTTTCTCTCGGTGTAGAAATATATAATTTCGAATGAATATATATTTTCCTTTTGAATATTTCCTATTTCATTTCAGATGCATAAAAAATTGTAGTACTACAACTTGCGAGACTCGAGCTATCATTTCAGAAACAATATCTCACATCATCTTGAAACTGGAGGGTCCAATTGCTCCTTACACAAGCTTGACCCAATTAAAATGGGAAACGAGAGATCATTACGACGAAGTTACCTACCGTATTTTCGAGAATGAGAAAGGTGAGTGTACAAGAAACATTTTCAAGAAATATGAATATTAGAATAGTTAATAATTTCACTTTAATTAAAATTTAACCCTTCAACCCAATTTTTAATAAATTTAAAATAGTTTTAACCCTTCATTTACAAGTTCTGACGAATCAGATATAAATTCCTAACTTTGACACTCCTTCGTGCATCTGTTCTTCATTTTCATCTATGTCGCACTTTCTTAAGATATCGCACTTTTTAGAATTTTGTAATTTGGAAAATTTTAAAGAATAAATTTCGTATATGACGTGGGAACTTACAGCTGTTAAATTCTTAGTTTTTTTCATAGAATCTTACATCTGATCTGTAATTCAATCAATTTCCAGGGATGCCTTTCCATGTGAGATCATTGAACGGAATTGGGAATCTCCTTTCTACTCAGCTTCTACCTTCAGGACGCACTTACAGGTTAGTATCAATACATAAATTGTTCGTGTTTATCTCTTGTTTAAGTAGAGAACTTTTTACTGGAGTGAAACCTTATCTTTTTTTCTTTTCAGAGTTCAAGTTTTGGCATCGATATACTACAAAAATGGTTCTCACATTTTGTTCACTAACAAATTTCTCGTTACTATCTACACACTAGATATTGTGTAAATATTTTGTTGTATTATTATTTTTTACTTGTCGTGCCTAACTTCTATTCCCGAATCCTAGAATGAATTTCATTTTTCTCATCATAACTTCCTATTTTCAGTGTTTTTACTTGTTAATAGTCATTGAAGAGGTCTTGACTATTATTCATTGACACAAATGAATTAAAATATTACATCTATGTATTCCGTATTTTATTCGCGACTAGGAGAATGAGCACTAACGATTAATGCAGTATCATTTGTAATCTAATTTTGTGATATAATAGCTTGGTTCAAAATATTTCTTTTGATTAAATGTATATTAAACCTCAGTCAGAGTATTGTCCTCATTCGTTGTACTCTCTTCCATTACGCGTCCAATTCTCTTCTCCCAACAGCTTGGGATTGGGAAAGAAGATATGACTAAAAATGAAGTCAGTCATTTGCTCAGAATAACGCTGCTGATAATACATGACAATAAGTTTAGTTCTCATTGGTATTTAGAAACATATTTTAGAGTTTCAAATGGGGAATCGCGGATTTTGGTCGGATCATTATATTTCGCGGATGTGAGTGCAAACGGAAAGTATCGAAACAATCTATTAAAATCCAGGTTACTTTGAATTCGCATCACACACATTTGTTCCTTTGCGTTTCCATTCTCATCGAAACGAAAAGACCGCACGTCGTCGTTTCGCTCCTGTTGGATAGCGTTGCACATTTTCTATCAGAATGGAAGCTAAAAGAAGACCTCACTTTCAGAAGCGGTTGGTAGGTTACGAAATTGGGAGTCTCTCCCGTAGCCCGCAGGGGGAGTGGAGCCAGAGGGTGAGAAGGTATACCTCGCCCCATTAGATACACAATCACCGATGAAAATCTGTAAACACCCTTTTCTATTGTTACACCTCCCCTGCTGAAATATATCCCCAAGGTCTCTCTCATCGAACATTTTCAATCTCGCAGTTAGTTGTGCTGTTTGTTTTTACAAAATGATGAAAAAATAAACCAAGAGTGGTGGGATATATTTAAATCATTAAATGCTATGCCTGTTTTTGTTCTAATTGTAATTCCGTCAAAATAAGGAAAACAGATGGTGTGACGTAGTATATTTACAAGTTCAGTTACATTAGGGTACTTACTCCACTGCCACCACTCTGGTTGAACTCAGACAATTAAAAGCGTCACTACTGTTATAGAAACTAGGTGTATTTTACAATTATTTACAGCACACACTATCCAAACAGACCGTCCCAAGGGTCAACTACCCATCAATGGGCCACCAGTCTAATACCATCGACCAACAGCCGGCAAGTGTCACTCCCCCAGTGAAGTAGCATAAGTCTTCAACATCTCTCCTCTCGAAGCATGGACCCTTCGCTTATATAGTTTCCGGTTGCCACTTCCACTCACACAAAGGATCCTGTCTCGAGGCAACTATTCCTTGACAGAATCCGTTCACGAGGTTTAACATTTTACACCATATATGTATCGTCGTCGACCGGAAGCTATTTATTTCAACATGTACCCTTCGTGCATTGCACGTGTTTCGAGCTCGCCTCTTGACACTCGCTCAACGGGGGAGGGTTGTTTTTCGAAGTAGCGCTGGAGAATGCAGACCCTTTCGTCCAAGGGTTGCCCCCCAAGGCGCACTAACAGAGGCCGTTCATTCAGTACATGAAAAAGGGTCTGGAATATCCTTCGTTGTGGTTTTCTTTCTCCTACTTTACTAACACTTTTAATTTGGGAATAAAAGATAAAATATGACCACAAATTATAAAGGTGGGACTGCCTTAATATCTAAAACTTTTCACCTTCTCAGGTTTATCTCCTGGACGCAAATAAAGGGATATGAACTCATTTCGCGCATTATCATGTAGTGTTACTTCGCTATGGTGCTTCTCTGAGCAAGCAGTTAAAATATTATGGATATAAAAATAATAATATTAAGAAGACATATAACATGAGAAAAGAGAACACGTAACATGAACATACAGGCAGACTATATCCAGAGTGGATAGTCATTAGAACAGTTAGTAAACGTGAACAGGGTTTGCGACTCTACTGGGAAGGTTACCTCTTAATTTAAGTAGTTCAAAATACAACCGCTAGATAGCGCAATTACTTCACCACCTCTACCCTCGCTGTTCATGCCAGTCAAACCTCCTCACACCTAGGACTCCTACAATTCATTGTTCTCATTATTTATTTAGAATTATTCATAGCTTTTCCCCCGTAAAGTTAATGAACATTGAACAATTCCATTTTCATATATCACAAACAAGATTTTGAAATTATAATCTTAAAATAAAATGAAAAGCGAGAAATTACAAGAAAAAAGACATGTGTAAATTAAGAACACTTAAATTGTCATGAAAAATTGATACAATATTTTCGTAAATACATTGTTATAATCATTATCTAGAAAAATGTAAAATACTTTCTTTTTTTTAATTATATCGATTTTGCGCACACCAATCATTCATCCACGATAAGAGTACATCAGATGATAATTTCAAATACAACAGAAAGAACAGCAGTATTAACAAATACAATAGAGTTCAGACAATATAATTCGAAATTTAATAAACTTATACCAAATTCATTTACATACTGCGTACTACTTCACTAATTCTCTATTGCCAAAATGCAATGTATGTATTATTACTCACCGATTCCCACATTTCGGAATGTAAATGTAAACTGAACAAAATGAAAATTACACTCACACAAACAGCGAGAGTTTTAAAGAATGAAATACAAACATAAGCCACTGTCCATAGATTTACACTTTTACCGCGAGTGTCGCTGCTAACGAGTGAACTTGAAACAGTGTATCCAGAGCTATCTACACTTCTTCCACTTATCGAAATTTGTCAACTCTGGTCACAGTTTTCCAATAAACAGTCCAGTCAATGAATGCTCAAAAAAGGGTATAGAGGGTTTGGGAGAGGGTAGTTTTTTTTCATCGGGGATGTGTTCGGAGTTGTTAGGAGGTAAACACACTAAAAATTCTGATGTTTACACCTTACTCTAGGGGTGCGAGGGGGGTGAAAAGGTCCCGCTTTTTGTTCTTTCTTCTTAACAGTGGGTGGTACAAAAAACATTACTTAGCAAAATGAAATCTTATAAAATTTGCAATAATATTGTTTCTATCACGCTTTTCTATATTTCTTATAGTTTTGTATATACCTCCACAAGACAAAACTAATTTACAAAAAAAAATCTTACTTTTTTTGTCAGACTTTTGCATCTAACCACCGAATACTTTGTCTTACAGTAAAAGTTGCAAGAATAAAAGTTGTAGAGCATTTAATTATCTTATAATTATTACGATGTATATGTTCACTAACTTATCTTTACCTGGGCCAGTTGTAGCAATTTAAAAAATTCAGTTTTATTTACCTAATTCATCCAATTTGGAAGACAAGCAGCATTTTTTTCCACGGAAAGTTAATCATTTTACTTGTGCTAGATGCTGTGTACACTAATACCTCATTACATTAAGCTTATAGTTGACGACTAAATGACTTCACTATAACGAATGTATCCCTAACCCGCTCCCTACCCTCTCCAACAAAACATTAACACCTTCCTTTGTGTATCGAGGTTTTACTGTATTGGCTCTAATAAAACCAGGGATTAAGGTGATCGAATAATAATGATAACCATTTATATTGCAAATGAATTTATTTACAAAAAAGTTAAAGTCAAAAGTAATGGTGTATTTTTTTAAATTGGGGCTTTGGGGCTCGCCAACATCGAGATCATTAGAGCCCTTGCAGGTCTCTATAATCATTTATTGACTGGACTACAAGTCGTCTGGATTTAGTCTGTGAGCATATTTAGCCTTTGTCGCAGTACTGCCTCCGATCCGCATCTTCGAGATTTCGCGAAAACTTCCCCCAGCAATAGTCAAGAGGAGAAGTGGAGTTGCGCCACGATAGGCGCGTCCACCGTCCCTCCTGGCGCCCTCAATTGATTGGTTGGGCGGATATTTTTAATACCAAGGTCTGGCTAATTAGGAGTACTGAATTAATCACTCAAGTTTCCTTTCATTGTATCTTATAAGTATTGACGTAGATAGTGGGCGTAACCTAATTGGTAAATGAATGAGAAAGGGAAGAATAAAGTGCTACGAGGAGACTAAGACGAGATGGAGAGGGCAACGAATTTATTAGAAAAGTTCGGTGAACTTGCAAGAGGAACGTTTCGTTTTGAACGTGTTCCAGGGGTCTCCATGTCACACTTGTCAATGCGCTGTGACGTGATTTACATCGTGGAGGCACGGTTCTCTCCCATGTCTTGAAAGGTTTGAATTGGTCGTTGTTGAGCGATCTTGAGTACGCTCGACTCATTACAGAAACCTTTCAAATTCTTGCCTTTTCTCATCATTTCTTCAAATATACACTTTTTTCCTAAAAAAATCGATTATCTGTTGAACAAGATGAAAAATTGGTGATAGTTTACTTTTATCCTCATTCGGGGAGGGGATATGGCATCGGGTGCCCTGATATAGTGTACCAACCAAGCTAAGTCCCAGGACATATCCCAATACAACAAATTTAAAATATAAATTCAGAAAAACAAATATTTGTATACAAAGAAACTCCCAATTTATTCAACATGATTCATTAAAATGAGCTCTAACTTAAGAACATTGGGATGAATTGAAGGTATTATGAGAAGGCATTAAAGAGAAATGACAAGTAAAATGTATCACACCTTTGTGAAAGAGTTACTGTAACGAAAAATTAGTGTTTGGTGTCATATATGAAGGTTGCGATCTCAAGCGCGCCATTCACTTTAACGTGTAGACACGCGGATGGATTCTCGAGCTACGATGTTAAAAGTAGTTCGGGAGTAGGATAAAAGGGGATCGTTCGCTGGGCTACGGTCGATTTCTTTTTGGTGACGGATGCGGAGAGACAACAGAGGGAGCGGAATGTTATGGTGGAGACTGTTTGACTGGCGCATGTTGCCAAGTTTTGGTAGATCGCGCTACGATATTTCTCCATGCGTTTGGTGGTAATTTTTATATAAATCTAACGCTCCCCAAACTTCATCGCATTCGCCGCTGATGGCGAACCGTGCACCCTTATACGTCGAATCTTGCATGGGCTTTGCACCATTCTCGCTGATTCTGGTATGTGCCTATTCTGATGCTGTGTAGAAGATGTAAGAGTATTTGAGCCGTAACTTTGGTCGTAAGTTACTATTGTTACGGACTCCTATTTATGTATTTTAATTGAGTCTGAAGAGTAATGATCAAGTTTATTTGTGAGAGGAGTAATGATAAAGTTTATTTGTGAACTATGTCACAAACGAGAAAGGTGTAATAATCGCGTATTATAAATGTCAATAAAGGTGTTATACTCGCCTTCTCATCAAGCTCAAGAGAATTTTACATGAAATATAGATAAGTTTTCTTAAGACGCAAAATATTACTACGTATAATATCTTTCTCATGTTGTAATAATTTTGTTTATCCTATTTTCTTCAATACATAACAATACAAGTATGTGCAAACACTAAAGGTTAGATTTCCGTTATGAACTTGTATTAACTAATTTCATGACAAATTCACAAGAAAATGATGCATGTATTTGTGCTCTCCGTTAATTTTATGTATAGTTCATACGACATTTTTAATTTGCATTATCGACTGACACATTTAATTAAATGTTTATTTACAAGCTAGACAATTTGGGCAAGTGTCGTGTATTTATTTGTGCATTATATTGTTACTTTTTCATTTGTTTTTGTTTATGTGGGGGTGCACCTTTCCCTTTCTCCTGGCATCCAATCGTCACTGTGTGTCCGAGAGTATTAGCCGGGTCTTTTACGGTTACATTAATAAGAATATTCCAATTTTATTATTTTTAGGTAAAATATCCTTTAGAATTATAATATTTAAAATTTTCCCCAGTCGTCTTTGGGACATAAGGTTATTAACACTTACATTCACATACAACATTTAAGCCAAAATCACTTGTGAAAACATCGTTTCGAACAATTAAAATGAGCCCAGAAGTAATGTAGTCTACATGCCTTCATAAGTAGACATTCAACAGATACTGTAACAAAGAGAAAGGTAATAAAAGGAAAACTATATTTAAAACTATTTAGGTAATATAAATCGTACGTTCACCTCTTGTTAATTTAACTGTAACTTCTTGGGATTAGGTCACAATTAAAATATTCAAGTTTTCTTCAAACTTGCCAACAGTTCGAAATATGTATCTATATACCATGGCTACAAAAACCAGTATAACGTGAAAATACACATCAAATATACAAACAAAAAAGGAAGTTCAATTTAGAGAGGAAAAAAGAATATTACGATTATTACAGAAATTACAAAAAAATATCACATACATAATTTTATATACCTAGTTCAGGATTACTAATTTTTCACATATCCTACAAAGACACATTGTTGGCAGATCACCGCTATATCTTGACTGCGCAACGTAACATACAGACTGCTATTGTATGATGACAATGAATCAATGCCAACTGAGTGAAACGTTAGTGACGGTTAGTTAGCCAACAATCAGAGAGCAGTATTACATCGTAGTACCAAACAACTAATTACCAAATGACTACTCATTTTTACTCAATTTGCTGAAATTGACAAACATTGAATCTAGATTTTCCACATTTTTCTTATTACAAAAGTTGGATTTTTTATATATGTAGATCATTTCTTTAATTATACTCTTTTTGATATGATTTTTCGAATTAAATTGGTGATTGTGCAGTTTTGAGTGCTTGGCTAATGCGCAAAAAGGTTCTTGTTTCTTGACATCATTTATGTGTTGAGCCCAGGTTGAGCCATTCTTTTTTTTAGTAATTGGATAGTTTGACCAATATACCTTGTATTACAATCATGATACTACCTGGTGAACAACATTCGTCCTATCATCAATAGGAATTCCATAAATAATCTCCCCCAGATTTCTATAATTCTTGAAAGTCAAATTAATTCCATGTTTTTTGCAATTGTTTACCATCGACTCAGAAATACTTTTAATATAAATATGCTGTTGTACATTTTTCTTATTATTTACCCTATTAGTTTCTTTCACTTTCCCAGAATTCCATAATACAGCATTAATTAGTTTCTTAGAAAATTCATTTTTTAACCAAATTGAAGATTTTTTTTATGAACTTTCGGTCACTCAAGAGTCTTGCTCTTTGGGTCTAAAGCCTCGTTAATTTTGTACTGTTTATGATGGTGCTGTTTAAAGTTGTTTTCTCCACGAGTTAACTTCAATATTACCATCTGGTTTCATCAGTAATTTGTCAAGAATCGAAAGTTTGCAATTAATTTCTTGTTCAACAGTGAATTGTAATTTTTCGATATTTACTAAATGTATTTAATTATATTTCTCACTTCCAACTGGTACAATCATGCACAAGTCATCAAGAACTTGACATGTAAAAGATAGTTTAAAATCTAATTGTTTTGTTACAACTGTTGCGTATTGTGGAGATGTGGTCGAGTTCACAACCAAATCTCCGCTTCCACAATATAAATAAAATACACAGGTTTTCAACTTTGGCCTTGTAGCAGTTTATTAAGTACAGTGGCCTGCCTTGTTAGGGCAAATGGAAAACGTTTGAAAAGAAGACACCGTATGACAATACGGAAACCTGAGCGTCGTCTGGGGTTGCAGTTTGAACGTCCGTGGCGGCGATCCGTGTAGTTTGACCCTCAGAGGTTCGTGGCGTCGGAGATGACGATCCGCAGGGCTCGCGTTCGTATGAGGAGGAGCGCTTCTCGTGAGGAATCTAGCAGTGGTGTCTTGCGGTTTTCCAGTTCAAGTGGCGCGCCGCTCCGGGAGTGAAGATTCTCGTAGCTGGCGCAGAAGTTCTTCGCGTCGGCGAAGTCTTGATGAGTTTAGCTTGTCGCAGTATTTGAATAGGCGTGTTCCAAGTCGTGGACGCACGTATTTAGTAAAGCTTGATGCTTTAAGAATCTCGGAACTGAAAGTAGGCGAAGTTCGTCGAGATTAGCAATTTCGGCATATAAGAGCGCACCGGGCACGTCTGACTAGCGTGAGCTGAGCTGCTTGGAATAATTGTTATTCGTCGCCAAGGGTGGTTCATTAAGGTGAAGATAGATGAAGATCTAAGTCATATTAGACTTAATTTGCTCCGAAGGGAGCGGTTTGTGAGGGTGCTGTCACAGGGTGGTTATTTATTTACTAGTGCTCATGTACACTTTACACATCAGGAATTATGCATGGAATTTATTTACGTCGAACGATACGTTCGTTTTCTATTCCTTGTCCGGGCCTTGGGATGTGTTGGCCTTGGAACGCTGTGCTTTGGAACTCTTGTATACAGAAGGGGCCATGCCGTGGGAGTACGATGCGTAAACAGTAATGGCGAGAGCTTCTGATATGTGTTGAATAACGGCGTGCATTTTGTGATGCTGTAGTAAGCTATATTCGTAGGAAACTGTGTTCCTGAATCATCAACTACTAAGTGCGTGCGAGCAGGTTGATGGGGCAAGAGCATTTAACGGGGGAAGAAGTTGAGTGCAGAAGATGTGTATTGTAGGAAGGACACATTTCTTTCTACATCATTCCCCTCGTTCCAAAAAAATTAAACCCTTTAATTTTCGGGATAAAACTAAAAAGGAACTTGCTCGAGGTAGTCGTCCTCTGTGGAAACATCTCGGGGAAAAATAACCCTGCTTCCGATTATCCGTGGCGTTTGGATATCTGTGAGGACATCGCCCAATTTGGACATTTTTTGGGAAAAAACTGCCCGAGATGCTGCCCGTTTCCGGTTTGTTGGAGTTGGTCCGAAGTGGAGTTATATATGTCAGGAGGTGAAAGCTCTGGTGGTGCCGGGTCTGGAAGAGGAAGGCAGGAGCGTTGGATGCTGCGACTGAGATGCAAGGATGCTGGGCTGACGGTGTGCGCCGGACCCGGATGCTGGACGAGGATGGCTCGTTGCTGGATGTGCATCTTGTCATNATGTGCATCTTGTCATCTGTTTGTGCATCTTGTCATCTTGTCTCCGACAGTTTGCGGGGGAAGAAAATTGAAGTGTTAGTTTGCGAGTTGTCGCCATATGAGGAAATTGGAAAAGTTGGAAATTAACATGCTTCCACTCCGATAAGTATGGTTGTTCCAACTCAAATGCTCTTCCATAGATAATTGCGTGTACAATTTCTCTATAATGGTTGAGTATTCTGTTGATTCACTCATAATTATGAAAGTTTTACAGAGGTCGTATCCGATATTTACTTGGTTTTATTTTGATAGCATTGGTTGAATTAATGTGAGTAGAGACTCGAAATTCTCTGCTCATCAGACAGCGTTTCATTGCTGCTGGTTTCACAGTAGGATCTCATCGTCGGTACATACAGTAATTGCCACTGTCATAAAAATATTTCCACATTTATATTGAAATGGTGGTGGTGGATTTAAGCGCGCGTTACATATACATTTTTATGATACAATGAACCAGAGTGACCTGTGGTGAATTGTTGAACTGGCAGTTCTGCAGGTCGGTCATCTGGTGAGAGAGAAGAAAAAATCATTAGTATAAGTCAACCGTGGATGTTATAAGTATCTTCTCCTTTTGTTGGGAGAATTGTACATCCGGTTTGCGCGTTGTGGCATTTTTGCTATGTTGATGAAGAAAGTCGCTTGGAGTGTTAAAGTTTTTTTTTTAAAACTAATTCCGACATCTATGCGCTGTATGCGCAAATAAATGCTAGTTTTCCATCTGTGTGGAAGTTGTGCTTATGGAAAAGCGCGGCGAGGTCCTTGTAGACATCCTCTTGTTGAGATTTGTCATAAATGNTAACCTTGAGTCGATCTATGTCTTCCTTGCGTAGTTTCGCAGTCGGGAAAGCTTGTCGCTTTTTCGAAGGTAAAGGTGCAGTCGAATGACGTTGAAACGGAGTCTTGCAGTTCGGTGGGACTGAGTGTCCCTCCTTGGGTGCCTTCAAAAGTTTCGGTTTTGGTGCAATTGATTTTACGGATCCGCAAGACGGTGCAGTGGTCGATTCTTTAAGAATCGATTTCAGTGGTGTAGAAGGCCGTAGTGCGTTGTTTACATTTGAAATGCTACAGGGGGCCTTGGCTACTTGTTTATTTACAATTTTCTTGAACGGCTTCTTAGACTTGCAAGTGCAGTGTCTGGCTGACGTACCGGATTTTAAGTGGTAATAACACAATTGTTTTGACGTAGGCTTCCGTAGACGAGCAGATTGAATGCCGATGCCGGCAGCTGTAGCGTGTTTGGGTTCAAAGCTACACGGTGCTACACATTTCTTCGCACGAATTCCGAAAGTGGCGTGAAAATAACAAGCGTCGGATTGTGCTTCAGGTCGTGCGTCTCGTCGGGACAGCGTTGCTTTAATTTGTGCGACTTCCTTAGTGAGGATATTCAGAGTCCGAAGAATGTGCTGGAGCACTGGGTCCTCGGAAGTTGGCATGTTTGCGTCAGTGACGGTTTCGGTAGCTTTGTCAAGTGCGCTCGTGAAATTGGTGGTTTTTGTCGCCTTGTTTGCAGTAACAACAACATGAGTAGCGTCCACTGTATTTGAAGTGGGGAGAATTGAGTGGATTTCGTCAGTGAGGTCCGTTTCCGATGACGTGCTGTTGCCAATAGTCTCAGCTGATAAAGTTTCGTTAGTTGCGGTCTGCAAGTTCCCCGTATGTTGATTTATCAAGAATCTTTTGAGCCGGTCATATGAGTTGACGTCGTTTGGCACTAAAAGTTCTGGGGTGATAGTTTCGAACACATGATGTTGCAAACATGAAAGAATGGTCGCGTGCTTTGTGCGTTGGGAATTAATTCCATGTCCCTTGAATAATGCGTCAGCGAACACAAACCACTTCCTCGGAATTTCCTCCCAAAAATTAGGAAGGGGTATGCACGAGGTTGAATACATAATGGCGTAGTAGTAAGTTAATCAGTGATTAGTAAGACTACGTTACGTGGCCAAAATGTTGTTGTATCGGGATCACCAGTTGATTATATGAACCAACAAATTGTAATTTATTTAGCTGATCAAGTTGAATCAGGGAATTACGTTCTCTTGCTCAGAAGGTTGCGTAAAAAGATCACGTAACAGGGGTCAACAGTTTTTATTTAGTAATTGGTATACCTGTTAGATCAATTGGAAAAGTGATTAACATACGTGTTCATCACGTCGGGGTCACCAGTTTTTATTTATGTTGCGTAGTGTGGAGATGTGGTCGAGTTCACAACCAAATCTCCGCTTCCACAAGATAAATAAAATATACAGGTTTTCAACTTTGGCCTTGTAGCAGTTTATTAAGTACAGTGGCCTGCCTTGTTAGGGCAAATGGAAAACGTTTGAAAAGAAGACACCGTATGACAATACGGAAACCTGAACGTCGTCTGGGGTTGCAGTTTGAACGTCCGTGGCGGCGATCCGTGTAGTTTGACCCTCAGAGGTGCGTGGCGTCGGAGATGACGATCCGCAGGGCTCGCGTTCGTATGAAGAGGAGCGCTTCTCGTGAGGAATCTAGCAGTGGTGTCTTGCGGTTTTCCAGTTCAAGTGGCGCGCCGCTCCGGGAGTGAAGATTCTCGTAGCTGGCGCAGAAGTTCTTCGCGTCGGCGAAGTCTTGATGAGTTTAGCTTGTCGCAGTATTTGAATAGGCGTGTTCCAAGTCGTGGACGCACGTATTTAGTAAAGCTTGATGCTTTAAGAATCTCGGAACTGAAAGTAGGCGAAGTTCGTCGAGATTAGCAATTTCGGCATATAAGAGCGCACCGGGCACGTCTGACTAGCGTGAGCTGAGCTGCTTGGAATAATTGTTATTCGTCGCCAAGGGTGGTTCATTAAGGTGAAGATAGATGAAGATCTAAGTCATATTAGACTTAATTTGCTCCGAAGGGAGCGGTTTGTGAGGGTGCTGTCACAGGGTGGTTATTTATTTACTAGTGCTCATGTACACTTTACACATCAGGAATTATGCATGGAATTTATTTACGTCGAACGATACGTTCGTTTTCTATTCCTTGTCCGGGCCTTGGGATGTGTTGGCCTTGGAACGCTGTGCTTTGGAACTCTTGTATACAGAAGGGGCCATGCCGTGGGAGTACGATGCGTAAACAGTAATGGCGAGAGCTTCTGATATGTGTTGAATAACGGCGTGCATTTTGTGATGCTGTAGTAAGCTATATTCGTAGGAAACTGTGTTCCTGAATCATCAACTACTAAGTGCGTGCGAGCAGGTTGATGGGGCAAGAGCATTTAACGGGGGAAGAAGTTGAGTGCAGAAGATGTGTATTGTAGGAAGGACACATTTCTTTCTACACAACATTAAGCAATTTCTTCATAAATGGACGTCGATAGCTTGACGTCATAACTAAATCTCTCAGTGGAGCAGAGGAAAATTGTTAAATTAAAAACACTCAACTGGCATTCAATATGAATAATTTATTACACTTGACATACAGTTAAATATTAAAGTGAAACACATACAATGGCTGAAAATAATAGTTGAATATTGCAACAGGCACACAACTGAATATAAAATATCATTTAATTATATGAGAATGAGACGCTCAATTAAATGAGAATGAAACACAATTAAATGATAAAATGGCACCCCAAAATGGGATAACAATGTAAATTGCGCTGATTCTATTGCCTAGATATAGAACAATGATTTGGAATTTATTATTTTTAATTATTACAAAACCTGTCCTGGAATGAATAAGATTGTCTGCAGACTATAAATTTACTATGATTTTGAGCGCTCTTAATGTTACGATACCGCTAGATGATCCAGTATTGCAGCTTGTGTTGGATGATGTACTCGTCATGGGATTGCGTTCAAATTACACAAGCGGCATTCTTCTTCCGAGCACGTGGGGGTTGATACGCCTCGTACACATAACTAAAGAAGAAAAAAACCTTCTGCTCCATAAAAGATGGAACGAAGAAAAGTCTGTAGAGATATTTCATCTCTGTGATGTCTGTGATCGTCGATTGTGATAATGTAGTCCACAAGGGATTTGCTCATCACACGGTGCCTGTTCCCCTGTTATAGAGTAAAGTCGAGAGACAGTCAGTTGGAAATTCCAAAATAAAACCATCACACTGTCACAATTGCACTTAAATAACATTTAAAACATTTGTTGCTCACAAGCCGCAGGACCGTGTTACAAAGTCAAGGCATGAAAGAAAGTTAAGAAGTCCGGCTTCTTATGAGTATGTGCTCCGATTACATCTCCGCACAGCGGATGCCCTCGTTAGACGTGGAGCACACGACGAAAACTTCTCAAAGACACATAGAATCTCAATCGTCAGACCGGAAGAGGACACAGCAAAGTGCGTTCAGAAGTGGTCTTTATGGTGCCAAGTAAATACATTAAATTATATTTTATAATGTACAAATATTATTGCGTGAAACATTTTTTTTTCGTATAACGTCTCTGTGTTGTTTTAAACAATTGATAATTACTGATATTATGATGTATTATTAAATGGTAAATGCGATACAATGTATCTTATCAAGAACGGTATTGGGGTGCTCTAATGAGAGTATGACTAATACCGGCAATTACGCAGATAGGTGGCACTATAGGAAGATTGGGGTAACAATGTGAACTTATACAATGTGATTGATGCAATTCGGTGTGAACAATAACAATATCTACCGAGATTGGCGCTAAAGGACTTCCCACCGGGTACACTTTTTTTGTGGGGCTTTAGGGCTCGTCAACATCGAGCCCGAACCAGGTACACCATCTGGTTTCCTCTCATAGAATATATCATTGTAGGACAAATAACCATGATCATAACAAAATATAAGCAATTCCAAAAACTCTTCCTTGTTAAGTTTACAATTGATATTACTTTAAATTTCATTCCATTTGTCATCAATGATCTTAATGACTAACGAAATTGGAATATTGGTAAACGCATAAGATTTTACATCCAATGAAATGAGAATGTGGTTTTCTGGTAATTTTACCTTTTTGATCATTTTGTAAAATTTAAAAGAATTTTCAGTATTAAATTTATCACTTGAAATGTGTTGCAGAATATTATCAACGTGGTTTCCTATGTAGGGTTATTAACAAAGCTAAACTCTGTTTGGGGCAAACGAATAGTAGACCAAACGTCTTTGAAATTTTAATATACCATTCGGTTAGCTCTGCTTCCTGCTATATTTTTTCGCATTATCTATGGTATTTTTGAAACAATGTCTCGAAGTTATATAGTATTGACGGAGTTTATCACCCCCTAGCTATTGAAACATTTTAGTGTCTGTCTGTGTTATCACCTTACGCGCAGCTACCTATCAGGGCGAAATTTTCAGGTTCGTTACAACCGTTCCCTGTCCACCATCCGCCCCATCTGCGCTGGGGTTCCCCAGGGTAGTGTCTGGGCACCTACTCTTTTCTCTCTGTTTCTTCACGACCTTCCTCGGCATGTTTCCGAATTCCTTTAAGGGGATGACATCGCGTATACTGCGCGCGCTCTCACACTTCCTCTGGCTATATCTAATCTTCAAGCTGCTTCTTCTCGCCTGGAAACTTTGAGTACTTCTAATAGGCTCACCTTGAACCCCTCCAAGTACCAGGCAATTATCTTCACTTTCTGCCACCTCTCCAGCAAACCCTTCCAAAATCTGCCGTCGCTCAAGGTCAAGGACACCACTGTGGACTGGTCCACAAGTGTCAAGTACCTTGGGATCACGATGGACAGGAAACTTCGCTGGAAAGCACATGCAAAATCAGTCTCTTCCAAAATGAACAGCGCGCTCGATCGTCTTTCTCCAATCATCCGAAATCGCAGGATCCGGTTCAAGGTGAAAATCCACATTTATAAGGCGTACATTTGCAGTCTTGCGCTCCACATCTGTGAAACCTGGGCCATTAAAACAATCATCGCTTTCACGTCATCGAGAACCGGTTCCTGTGGATGCCTGTACGACCGCCGTTGGGCACTCCTAACTCACAACTAAGAGCTCTTTCTAAACTCGAACCTATTACCAAAATTATCTTCCTTCAAGCGCAGAAACACCTCCGAAAGGTATTCCATGACCCCTCCCCAGACAACTCTTTTTAAAAATTCTCCCGCCACCTCGCACGCAGAGTCAATCCTGCTGCAACTCGTAAATACCCTTCAGATAATCTTCAACTCTCCACTTATACTTTTTATCCGTAACAAACCTTTTCTCACTCTACAATGTTTTATTTTAACCAGCTCTTCTTCTTAATTCTTGGGACTCTGGAGAGGTCCGGCGCTTGCCGACTCACTCCGAGTCAGGTTTATCAGGTACATGCGGCGTGACCGGTGGTTGTCCAGGTGTTAAGGAAGTTAATTATGAATAAGTGACGAAGGTAAAAACGACGAGGAGAAGAAAAAAGACGAAAAGAGTTTTACAGATTTGATGATAATTTGAGATCAGTTGGAAAACGGAACTGCCCTTTGGTTGTGGGCAATGGAGATGATGATAATAATAAAACAGGTATCTAAAGGCGTGATGGAAAGTGTGGTGTATTTTTGACTTTGCGAGAGAGTGGATGACGGTTGCCTGTCGAATCGCCTCATATTGTCACATGTGCCGTTGTCAAATGCGGTGATAATCTTAATACTTCTGCAGTACGCATACTTTTCAGCTTAGCTGGTAGAGCTGAGGCCCATGTCACGCTCGCATAAGCGCAAACATGCATAGTATGCACATCTAATATATCTTCATCTTATCCTTCAAATGAATTTTTCTGTTCGATAAAATTAAATAGTCTTGCTGTTGGGTTTAAAATCTTCTTCCTTGCTTCCTTGGTATGAGCACTCCAGTCCAACTGGCGATCAAATAGTACACCAAGGTATTTAACTTTTGGCGTCCAGGGTATCATACATCCGTTTATACAGATATTTTTGGTATTTGTGATGAGAGGATTGGTTTTCTTGTTTATTGAAGAACTTATTGTCACACCGGAGCCCGGCTCGTATAGAATACAGAGGCATTTCATCTCCAGCGGTGGGTCAGGGTAACACAGCCTTTGGTTTTAGAGAAACACGCTTGAACTTGGCATAGGTCTTGGCGTAAGGTTAATTAAACATGAACACATGTTAAATATTAATAAAGATTAATGGATCAATTGATTAGTCCTGAGTGGGCTTGAGAATAATGAGCTACATTACTACCCTTCTGGGCGAAAGAATCACAATATTCTGACATAGCGTGCCGGAAGGGCCGCTCCTTGCGTCGAGATCCGACAATGTTCCAAGTTGTTCATACCGTCAGGGAGTTCATCGGGCCCGAAGTTGATGACTACTCTCGTAGCCACGTTGAAAGTCTGGTCAGCGTCTCGTCTGGCAGCGACGTCAGCGCTCGGCCCTCGGGATCCCCAGAATCTCTCGAATAACCCCTTTTGATAGGTGTCCCTTGCTTTAAGTAAGTTCGGGACGAGGGCCGCGGGGGTCGGTGGGTGCATTGGGCTACGCCTTGGCGGGGTGGTGGAGACGTGTGTCCGTAAAGATTCAATACTGAGGCGTATGTGGTGGGGATTATCTATGGAAATGGATAAAGTTGCGCAAGACTCTACAGTGACATGTAGAGATGAATGGGCGTTGTCTTTAGATTTAGATGCAACAGGGAAGAAGGAGGGAGAAACGTCATATGGAGGGGGTGTTAGGGTGCAGCTGCGTCGGCTTTGTCATCTTCCTATGCGTCATCTTGATTAACCACATAGAAAACAAATGTCTCACCACAGAGAAAAACAGGAAAGGGTTCTTATCTCTCGCGGCTGGCGCTGCGGGGTTCCGTCTGGAGGGTCCTGTTTGGGAGGACACTGACTCCAAAAAAGGGAGTTAAATTGTAAAGTGGGTTTTATTGAACATCGAATAAAGCCCAAAGGGTAACCGCATAGCGAGGGCTGTAAATAATCATTAACCCTCCACAACAGTAGCGTGGTCGATACCACCGGAGGAGGATCTAAACGAAAGGGCCGTGGGAAAAACAAAAGATACAGAGGGAGAGTCGTCATGTCACCCCGTGACATTATGCATTTGCATTTTGTCGAGTTAAGTTTTAAACCATTAAATTCGCTCCATCTGATGAGTTCGTCTGTAGCTCCATGCAGATTGTCAACTGCTTTGTTTAACGTTTTAGCACTTGCCGAGTAGGTCACGTCGTTGGCATATGCAATGCGAGTGATGGAGGGAGAGTTTTTAAGATAGGAGGGGGTCTAATTGGTAGGGGTAAAATCTGACGTAGGTTGCAAATTGGATGGGGAGGTCGTCAGAAGTTAGTTCTTGTAAAGGTTGGGGGTTGGTAAGAGCTAGGTTATTGATATGGATGACAATGTCTAAAATATCTTGAAGAACTTCATTAATGATATGAGTCAGGACGGTGGGAGGGGGAGTAAGAGGATGGGTTTGTTTTCCTGATACTCTCTGAGTGTGGAATACACCGCATTTTCCCTGAGCAACCCCAAAAACTGTTTTTCATTCAGGTCACCAGTAATGAGAGTGTTGTGAGGACATCAAGATCTTTTGTGTCTAAGGGGTCTTTTGTGTCTAAAACGCTCTCGCAGGACGTCTGCACGTAGACACTATCGTTAGAGACCGTCAGATGTTCCAATTTCTATCGTAGATATTTCTGGCGACACAAGGGTCGGCATCGATAACACTGTTAGATGTATGTGCTTCCTTATTGCGATAGCTATTCCTCCCCCTTTATGATGAGCCGTATTCGTGGAGGCAACCCTGTCATTACGATAGATGAAGTATCCTGGGAGAAAAAAGGAGAGTGGTGGTTTCAGCCAGATCTCCTGCTTTTGTAAGATCTGCCAGAAATTGGATGACGGATAGCATTTTTCTGATGGACCGTGCCGCGGTAATTCCATGTTGCAAATTTTTTTCTCCTTTATATGTCCATTACTCAAAGTATGATCTCAATAATTAGAGTTCCTTCTCTAAGATATTCCCAATGTTTCACAATGTTCATTATTTGTTTAGCAATTGAGAAAGTCCTCTTCAAATAGAAAGATTTGAAGGATAATAGTTCTTGGATATCTGATTGGTTTGATTTATTTTCTGGAGTTTGCTGGATGGTAGGAGAGGAACCTTGAACTGCAGGAAGTATGAAGATGAGGAGGGGAAGCTGCTGCAAAGTATCTATTTGCTTTGTCTTGAAGGGCTGTCTGTCTTCTTACCCTAGCTTTGTTCAGATGTGCCTGGCTTTTTTGTTTTAAAAGTATGAGCGCTGGGCAACCTGTCCATGAAGGCTCATAGTCCCCTGCGCAGTTTGCGCAAACAAGTATGGATGGTCTTGGGTAATCTGAAAGATCATGAGATTGGGCGCAGAGAAGGTATGAGAGGTCCCGACCACAATGTTTTTGTGAGACCCCACGCCTGGCACTTCGTGCATCTGGTAACCCTATCCCTATTGTGACGTTCATCGATAGTTACATTTATACGATTGAGGTATCTGATGTTGGATTTGAAAGCAGCTGAATTAGATTTTTTTATTTCAACTTGATAGAGGCCCAGGTGAGTTATTCATTTTTGGGTGTTATTAACTTTCTTTTAAATTTCCGATGTGGAAAACCCTAAAACCTTGGGCTTTGATAGTAAATTTAAGTTATGAGAGGTCTTCGTTATGCTGAAGACCTCTAATTACGAGATGGTGTCTACTTTCTTCCGTGACACGATTGACTTCCGTGACCGTGTATTGGGGTGCAGTGTCCTGAAGAATTGGGGGTGAGGGGGAACGAATTTGAAGGCTAGTTTCATGAGAGGGGAATGAAATTCAGGGATTTGTTCATTTAATAGGGAAATGTTGTTGTTTTTTAGAATACTATGGATGTGTAAAATTTCTAATTTGATCCGGGGCCAAAATCTATTTTCTACTTCCAAAATATAAAAATCCTTTTCAATGTTAAATGTGTGTGTGTTTTCTACTAGGTGGTTGGCGAAGTGTGAGACTGTTGTGTTATTTTTCCATGCATTTACGTGTTCCTGTATCCTTTGTTTGAATGTTCGTCCAGACTGTCCGACATACACGGAGGG
>NNCF01127021.1:277202-325500 GCA_002313205.1 Laupala kohalensis
TTATTATTTTATTATTGTCATCTTATGTACATTTATATTTTCCAGTGTATGTTACTGACGATGGTTGCTATGCAGCCGAAAAAGCTTTTTAACACCAATAATAAAAAAATGAGCAACATAGAAACGTCTTTCAATTTATCATGCTTTGATAATGTTGCTAAAGCACCACAATTACCAAGTTTATAGTAAGTTGAGTTAAGTGTTTATTATTTAAAATCTTGAACAGCATGATGAGGCTATGGAGAATACGTCGTAGTATCATAGGGAATATTTCAGTTTTTAAATAATATTCTCATACGTGGTCATATTTGCGTAGATCAAATATGAAACGGAGGCATGCATTATAATGTCTGTAATGGCTGGTATTGCTATACGACCAGAACGTTTTAAGAGCCTAGCATTTATGCAATCAGATCCAGATGCGTTAGATTTGAGACTTTTAATCACGTTGAGTGTTCTACCAGAGGTTACACAAGAGTAGTAAAAAGATCAGTATGTTTTTTTTCAGGAAACTTTATTGATTCGAGAGTATTAGATTTTACTATATCACTAAGATCCGGAGCAGAATTCACAAAGTATTGGTTAAGATCGTTTAGTTTAATAATATACCTTTGCCTTACTATTTGTTCAGACATTAAGCTCTCATTAAACAAGTGAGTCGTCACTCCTAATCGACTTAGCAGAATGTCACATCGATTCATCGAATCAAATTGGCAACAGCGCACTAGTTTGAAACTATATAAAGCACATGTCCTCTTCACTTCTACGCTTCTTCTAAAAGAGATTCAGATCTAGTACACGACTGCTATGATTACTACTACTAATGAGAAGATAAACTTCTGATCTCGCCTTTCTCATCAGTTCGAACTCTTTACCGTCGATGCCAAACCGATATATATTTTCTCTTCGTATTACGTTCGAACACATTGCATCGTTACTTTTATTCTCGTCGCCAAGCCGACATTTTCTCGCAAGATCGAGCTTATAATTGCACCTCAGAAGATACGTGCAACCAGAGGTTTACTACTCATCAATTTTCTGGTCAACACATCAACCATCCGGTCAACTCTACAACAGCTTCAACTAACTGGTTTCCAGGAATTTCTCTCAACATCATGTCAGCTCTAGGAAATCAGTATTGTATTATTATTTCTCATCATATCATAGCATGTCATTAAATCATTTTAACGTTGTTAACTATTAACTTTTATCTCTCTCCCTCACCCACCATCATTTTGCATTTTTCCAATCATTTCATTCTTGTGCAGGTAAGAATGAACTTGTCTGTACAAATTGGTCCTTCGAGAGCCAGATATAAACTTTAAATCTATGGATTAACATTAACAATTTATCTTTCAAGCTTGTTAGCTATTCATAAATTGTTGAAGTACTTTTTTACTCTCATTAAAAGTATCACATTTGATATTTAAGCAAGTTGTTATTTCAACAAGTGTGTTCAATCAACTTAATCTTCAATTATTCAAGTATTGTGTTACCTTAATCAAAGTGTCAGTGTAACAACCACAAGTGAGTTGATATTCAACAATTGTGTTCAATTTGACTTAATTTTAAGGTTCAATTTGAAACAGTTCATTTATATTTCATTATGTCTCTAATTAGTTTGATGTCTCGTACCTTAAGAGGTCTAGACCGATTGGAAACATCTATTAATAGCATTTCAGAGCCTATGTTGTACTACTGTTCCAGCTATTTGGAGAAACCCCCATCTCAGAGGCTTGAATTAGTGAAACTTCTCAACTTATGTGAAAATTGTCTTGTTGGTGCCTCTCCTAATCAAAAGTGTTCATGGAGACAGTGTATTTACTGTAATTCACCTCATCCTTCTACCTTACATGTTGATAACCCTGAATCTGCACTAACAGGTAGGAGTGAACCATCTCAAAGTTCTTCGACCACACTTCAATCTAATACAAATGGCTTGCTGGTTGCATCTCATCAAATTAATAACAATTCTCACAAAACTATTTTACCCACAGCATTAGTTGTAGTTTAAAAATCCATCAAGTAGCAATCATCATGCTGCTACTGCTTTGATTGATAGTGGATCTCAAATTAATTTAATTACATCTGAGTTATGTACAATACTCAAATTAGATGTTAAAAAGATATCATCAAATATTGGTGGAATTAATTCTCTATCTTCAACTTGTCAGGGTATAACAGAAGCCACAATACATTCTAGGAACTCTAATTGGAAGAGATCTGTAACCTTTCATGTTGTAGATTCTGTTTTACTTGTATTCCCAGAAGTACGATACGATACAAGTCAATTATACCTCCCAAATCACTGTAACCTTGCAGATGAATATTTTAATATACCCAAAGGGGTCAATGTTCTATTGGGAGCTGATTTATTCTTTGACATTCTCCAAGGAGACAAGATAAATCTTCCTTCTGGCATTATTTTGTTGGAAACAGTATTAGGATACATTATCAGTGGTAAGCAGAAAAATGTTATATCCAACTCATCATATTGCAATCTCACTACTCATGAATCTTTAAAAAGATTTTGGAATTTAGAACCTATTCCGTGTCATCAACCTGTTAATTCAGAACAAATGTTTATTGAGAAACATTTCAAGCAAAATCATGAATTTCTTCCTAATGGTATTCATCAAGTATCATTGCCATTTCTTCATGATGTAACTAATTTAGGAGATAGCTATGTCCAAGCTAAGAATAGATTTCTGTCCTTAGAAAGGAGATTTCAGAAAGATTCACAATATTTCAAATCTTATTCTGAGATTATACATAATTATATTCAGAATCATGAAATAAATTTGGTGTCTGATCAAAATCTTTTAAATCATAATTTTTTTATTCCCCACCATTCAGTGAGGAATAACTATTCTTCTAAAATGAGAATAGTATTAGATGGCTCTATGAAAACCACCTCAGGTTTCAGTTTGAATGATTTGTTAGCAAAGGGTCCTATCGTTCAACCAGATTTATTTACAATTTTGTTGAATTTTAGATTAAATGAATTTGCTTTGACTGCAGATATTGAATCAATGTATCGCAGGATTCAAATTAGCCCCTCTGATAGAGTATTTCAAAGAATTCTCTGGAGAGACCATCCTAATGAGCAATTGAGAGTTTATGAATTTAACAATGTTTTGTTCAGGCTCAAATTTTCACCTTTCCTAGCCACCAGAACATTAAAAGAGATATCTCTTAATATTCAGTCCTCTCATCCCTTTGTTGCTCAAATTATAAACAATAACATTTATGTTGATAATTTAATTTTATCAGTAAAATCAAAACAAACCGCTAAGGATATTTTCAAAGATTTAACTGAAATTTTTACACAAAATAATTTTCTTTTCAAACAGTGGTCTTCAAATGACCCTGAGATTCTCAATATAATTCCAAGTGAATTAAGACATGAATCTGATGTGAGATTCAAAGAGGATTTATCGGTTAATACATTAGGAATGTTATGGGCACCTGAAACCGACCAATTTAAACTAAAAAATAATTTTATTTCAAAGGAAAACATTTACCCTTCAGTTCTAACCAAACGTTATGTATTAGCACATATTGCTAGTTTTTTTTTGTTTTTTTTAGTGGGGCTTTAGGGCTCGTCAACAGCAAGGTCATTAGAGCCCTTAAAACTTGTACAGGTAGGGAAAATGCAGTTACGCACTAGGGAGAGCCAACATGACTCTCCCCGCGTGTGGGACTCGCCGAAAGACTCAGCCATACCCACTAAAAACCCTCCTGCATTACAACACAAAACACAAATTCCAACATATCACATGACTTTTACTAAAAACATTTTTTAAAAAAAAGAAGAGGAAAGAGGAAAATGAAAGATACCCTAGCCCTAATAGCGTCGGGATCGAAAAGAACAAGAGGTGACCAAGGGAGGTCAGAAAAGAGAAAGGAAGGAGCATGCACAAGTAAGTGGAAGTAATGCCAGACTCAGCTCGGGGCCCCGTGTTCGCCAAACACGTACTTACTCGATGTAAGTCGCCTGGGGGGCATATTGCTAGTATTTTTGACTGTCTCGGTGTAATAGAACCATTAAAAATAAAATTTAAATTATTTTTACAATCATTGTGGTCCCACACAAAGTCTTGGGATGAACCAATGAATAATGATTTGTGTAATCAATGGATGATTCTCTATCAGGAACTAACCCTCTTTGAAACACTAATCTTTCCTAGAAGAGTGATAGAACCTGAATCTCTTCAATATAATTTGATAGGATTCTGTGATGCTAGCTTTAAAAGCTATGGCACAGTTATTTATATACAATCTGTCACTTATAATGGTTTACACACAACACTTTTGTGTTCTAAATCACGCTTAGCTCCAGCAGGGCAAGAACATTCCATTCCAAGGTTAGAATTATGTGCCATGAATTTATTATCTGAACTTTTTAACAAAGTTACTCTTTCTCTTCAATTAGAAATAACAAAATGTTATTTATTTTCTGATAGTGCCATAAATCTTTATCGGCTGAATCACTGTTCATCTACGTTCTGTCAATTTGTTGCCAGCAGGTTAGATGTAATACATTCCTTCACTGACAGCAAGGCCACTTGGCTTCATACTCCAACGTCGACCAACCCCGCTGACCTTCTAACAAGGGAAGTAACGTTCAAAGAATTCGTAAATAACACTTTATGGAATCATGGTCCTAGTTGGCTTTGCTCTGATGAATCAACTTGGCCGAATAAACTTCCATTGTTTCAATTTCAGCCAAAATCTTTAGAGTTAAAGATTTGTTCAGTTACTTCTGTACAAACCAAATCAAATTGGTTTAATCAGATTTCATTGAAATTTTCAAATATTAATCAATTGCATCACACTATTGCATATTGTTATCGATTTATCAACAACTGTAGGGCTAAAATCACCCTTACAGGTTGCTGCTCTGACAGCAAAATAAATATTCAAGAGTAAAATGACTTGTATACAATTGGTACAAGATCATTTTTATTCGGATGTCTTGCAGGCATTAGATAAAAATCTGTCCTGTCCTTCAAAGTCTAATATCTCTTGTTTATATCCCTTTGTAGATTCTCAGCATATTCTAAGGGTAGATTAAAAAATTTATATACTTTTCAATTCCATTACCTCATCACATTATTTTCAGTGCCTCTATTACTTTTCACACTTACACTACCAAAGATGCACAAGATATTTCAACTCGACACATTATAATGATAATTTAAGTTAAAAAGATAATCAAATTATGTGGCGATAAAATCCATTCAACTATAATGATAATATTAATTGATAAATGTTTCCCATTATATTTTATGTTCATGTATTTTGTTCACTGTTTCAGGGTTTCAATTTTCAGAAGCCTACCAAATTTTTAGTAAGCAAACGTTACTCCTGAAACATTATTTAAGCCCTTCGGGTGTAAGGGCTCAGAATGTACAGATTTTTTCACAGGAAATTATCAGCATGTTTGGTCTGTGTATCTATAATTGAGATAATGGCACAGAAAATTAGTCATTTACCATCAGTAGCATTGTTAATTATGTATCATACTGGCAATTTACTAGTGAACAAGTACTTGAGAAGAGTTTGAGTATTGACATTGAATTGTAATGTCTATTGCTCCCTTATATTTTTTCTATGTTACTTAATCTTATCTATCCTTTGTAACTAATTGATGTTTGTTATTCAATTACTCTATCATATCTGTCTTATAAAGACATAATGAGAGTTGTCTCTCATCATTCATATTTTTTCCTTTAAATCAACAAGTGTTATGTTTTGTACTCAAAGATGTAGTACTGTTTATGTAAATTGCATGTTGTGTGGAATCACAGTAGAGTTGACATCCTGCTATGGACTGACTGTTATATAGAAATGTGTGCATCAAGAAGGTGTTAACTACTCAGTGAATCAATCAGTGCAAGTCTGCTAACCGTGTGAGTTAATGAGTAAATTTTGACATTTCTGGCAGAATTCCAATGCCAAATGGTCGCCGCGGGAGCTCTGTTCAGACATTTTTGATAAGCTCTCATTAAACAAGTGAGTCGTCACTCCTAATCGACGTAGCAGAATGTCACATCGATTCATCGAATCAAATTGGCAACAGCGCACTAGTTTGAAACCATAAAGCACATGTCCTCTTCACTTCTAGGCTTCTTCTAAAAGAGATTCAGATCTAGTACACGACTGCTATGATTACTACTACTAATGAGAAGATAAACTTCTGATCTCGCCTTTCTCATCAGTTCGAACTCTTTACCGTCGATGCCAAACCGATATATATTTTCTCTTCGTATTACGTTCGAACACATTGCATCGTTACTTTTATTCTCGTCGCCAAGCCGACATTTTCTCGCAAGATCGAGCTTATAATTGCATCTCAGAAGATACGTGCAACCAGAGATTTACTACTCATCAATTTTCTGGTCAACACATCAACCATCCGGTCAACTCTACAACAGCTTCAACTAACTGGTTTCCAGGAATTTCTCTCAACATCATGTCAGCTCTAGGAAATCGGTATTGTATTATTATTTCTCATCATATCATAGCATGTCATTAAATCATTTTAACGTTGTTAACTATTAACTTTCATCTCTCTCCCTCACCCACCATCATTTTGCATTTTTCCAATCATTTCATTCTTGTGCAGGTAAGAATGAACTTGTCCGCACACTATTGAAGTGAAATTTCTGAATATATCTACTTATTCTCATAATTTATATCAAGTTAACATGTACATATTTATGTTATGTAATTATGTATATTGTGAAGTTCAAATATTTTTTATGTTAAATAAAAAACCTTGCAACAGTGGGAGCAAACACCGACGTAACGGCGCTGGATTACCCTCACCCCGGCAAAATTCTAAATTAAATTGTCAAAAACCCCATGGCTAATCAAAGGGGAGTTATATTCTGAAAAATATCCCGCGATAAAACAATCACCGATAAGCATAAAATTTATGCAGGCGGTGATAAGTATGAACTCAAACAGGCGACTGGAGGGAGCACGTCTTTCGAGTTTGGCAGCTCGAGTCAAAATGTGAACTCGGACATTCTTCCCCAATACGCGCATCCTCCATTATTAATTCCCCTTTATTAAAAATTCAACTGGAGAATATTTAATCAAAAACTCTTTAATAATTGTGCTTAAATTATTAAAGAAACTGTTATTATACGAGGGGGGACTCAAAAGTAACGAGAATTCCTTAATAACTTTTTTATTTATCAATTTTTTTCAGCACATTGTTATCATCTTCAAAGAAATTACCACAGACTGAAATGTACTTGTCTAATCTTGTTTTCCATTGTTAAAAACAGTTCTGAAATTCACTGAATGAGATATACTTTAGCCCTTCCAGCGATTTTCCCTTCACCTCTTCCTCGGTCCCAAAACGTTTTCCTTTCGTGTCCCTTTAGAGTCTAGGGAACAAAAAAATCACGGAGCAAGGTCAAGCGAATAGGGGGGATGGACAAACGGGGTCATACCATTTTGGTCTAAAACTGCTTCACAGACAATGCGGTGTGAGCAGGTGCGTTGTCATGGTGGAAGACCCAGTCCCCTGTGCGCCAAAGATACGCCCTTTTCTTCCTGATCTCCCTCAACCTTTTCAACACTTCCAGGTAGAAGTGTTGGTTGACTGTTTGGCATGGAGGAACGAACTCTGCGTGCTCAACGCCTCTAGCATAAAAAAACACTTGAGCGTTGTTTTGATGTTTGACTTCCCCTGGCGTGATTTTTTTTGACGAGGAGACGTCTTCCATTGGCTTGATTATTGCTTGGTTTCGGGATCATATCCATAGTACCATGATTCGTCACCAATAATAACCTTCGAAAAAAATCGGTCCTCTTCCAACTGATTTTTCAACTCAAGACAGGCCTGGACGCGACACTCCCTTTGATCGTCTGAGAGGAGACGAGGGACAAGTTTGGCTGCCACTCTTCTCATGTGCAAATCTTGTGACAAAATTCTCTGAATTGAGCTCCATGACAATCCAGAGATTTCACAGAGTTGATCAATAGTTCGGCGCCGATCTTCACTGATCAGGGTGTTGATTTTTTCAATGTTACCATCAGTTCTTGAAGTTGAGGGGTGCCTAGAACGAGGTTGGTCTTCAATCGATATTTCCCCTCTTAAACCGCCCAAACCAGTCGTAGACAAGAGGTTGACTCAAAGCACTATCTCTATAAGCCGTTAGAAGCATTGAAACAGTTTCCGCGGCAGATTTCCCCAACAAAAAACAAAACTTTACCGCCGCGCATTGTTCTCGACACTCCGCCATTTCACGTTTTTGCAGCATCGCAAAAAGTTTCTTTACGAGGAAAAACCCCCACTACGAATCAACAGGTACAGGTACGAATCTCAGCGACGACACTTCACATAGTGACTCAGGAAGGGTTCCCTTACAATACCCCACCACTCGGAACTCGTTCCGCCACTCCCTATACCCACCACAGCCTAATTCTCGTTACTTTTGGTTCCCCTCGCAGTATTTGGATTCCCGTGATTGGCGACAAAGTTTAATAATAATGATTACATTTGTTATGAAGAGTATCTCTGATCTTTACAGCAATTGCACCGTCTAATTTTACGTGCAATCATTCATAACTGTAGATCATCGAATTCTTGCATAGAACCGCAACCCTTCCTGGATTCCTACCCCTTGTACCCTTACGTTCGAGAATCTTAGAAAGAATAGAATATCCATTAATTTCAAACGTTTCCCCCCTTTCTACGCCAGGTTTCAAGAAGACCCAAGATCAACTTTTCCAGAAATGTCGGTACATTTCCTTGTGCAGCCTCACTGCGAAACCCTTCCACAGTACAACACCCTATTAGGAGCTCTTCATGCCTTAATCCCTAGCTCATTGCCGTCTGCTTTCAACACATTCGCCACACTTTGAGCAGTGACCCATGTTGCTGATCTGAGATGTGTGGTGAGTCCGTCCCACTGCGGAAGTGGTGTACGGGAAGTGGGAAGAAATCTGACCCCTCCCTTGCCTGCGGTGGAGAGGAGCACGCTGGACTTCGCACCCCCGGAGATGGTGCTGCTGGAGGAGGAAGTAGCCTTCGCTGCTATAAGCCGCGCATCATAACTCTCGCCCGTCAGCAGCTAGCCAGCCTGCAGACTATGACTGGGTCTTCTAATAAGGTGTGATGGTTGTACCTTCCACTAAAACGGCATCATCGCCCCTTTGACATATATTGCCTTTCGTCGTACTTCGGTGGTCGGTGAGGAAATCTAGTAGGTGTGCGCCGGATCAGTGGACCCTCCGCTCTGAATGACAAATGTTTTCAAAATAGCGTATATTTTCCTCTTCTTTTACACCCGCACCATCACTTTCGGCTCGGTGGTCAGAGCGGAGGCGGATAGGTTGCGCGTCTTATACCTGTGCGGCGTACGCTGGTGTGGGTGGTGCATATAAGGTGGAGGTGGCGCTGGATTTGGTCATCCAAGGATCACTCCCCTCGGTCTGCGACAGGTGCAGGAGAACCGTTACATCGGTTCGGTGTCAAATAGTTCACCGTCACAAGAAGCTGCACTAAGCTCTCGACGAGTCCACCTCACCCTCACAGAGAAATCCTCCGAGATTCACTCGTACGAGTCGCGTTCATCTGCTTCACGCGGGTACTGAGCTGCGGCTTGCAGCAGCTCTTTTCTCTTCTTAAGATCGTTCTGCCGACAGAGAAATAAATATTACAAACGTTTTAATTTTTGTATATGGATACAATGACACATGCTTATATCAATTCTAGCTTATAAAACACACTTTACTGACCATTTAAATGAGATCTATGCATTTTGATATGCTGATGAAATACATTATCTCTTATGAGAAAACAATTTAATATCGAAAATAAATTACTTTCCAAATTTTTCAAAAAGCTGAATTTTGTTTAATGAATCTGAAAGTCCAAATTAATTTTTAAAATATTTTTATATAGGTCACTGGACATTCGGAAGAGAGAAATGATATATTGTAAGTGTTTTGTTCGCAGTTTTCTGTCTCGGGTTTCTATCCGCTATTGTTTGTGACGTCATGAGATTGCCTTGGCAATACTGCACTCCCTACTCCAGGAACTCGACGTTTCATGGCGAGCAATGAGCAGTGCTGCGTGGCATCGATGTACCTTAATATTTATATTTTAGCACGATTTAAAGATATTGATTTTTAAAACCGGTAATTATTTATTACTAATAATTGTGCTCAATGTGTTAGTAATATAAATTATTTTGCAAACTAGACAGCGTATGATGACCCCATTAGTCTCATATATTAGGTAATAGAAAATCAATTCAATATTCCCAAAATACTTTAAGGAATATTATAACTTGACATTACTACTTTTATTGCAGCAATACTCCAAAAATGCGTTTACAGTAATAATTAATAAATTAAAAATATGTTCATTTTGAAAAATTATCTGCTAGTGGTCAGTACTATTTTTAACAAATTTTACAATCTTAAACCCAAATTACGTTTTGTTATGCTAATAAGCAATTTTCTTTTTCGTGGAAATCATGCTGATGACACTTCATACACATCAAACATTTTAGTAAAGTGATTTGAGTAAAACATAAAAAGCTAGAGAATTCTTCATTCGTCTAAAATCTTTCCTTAAACCAACTTGTTTCCCTGTGTCCGAAAATTCAACTTTTTATTCTTTCCGAATTGTCTTTTTCTCTTCCCGCACAAAAATCAATTCATATTTTCAAGTGTTTGAAATCACGAAATAAAGTTGAACAGGTGAAATACATGTAGCTGTGTCTGGTATGACAAGTCTACGGGGGGCAGAGTGCAGGAGATGCGGAAACGAGAAAAAGCAGAATTGCCAAATCATCTGAATGGCAGGACATACTACTTACGAACTTAGTCAAATGAGGTATAAATTTATATAACTATCATTAAAATAATGATTTAATACAAAGAAGATCCATGTATTTTGTTATAATTATTCATAAAACTCGTGCAATGTAATATAAATATCAACAAAAGAGATAAATAAACTTTTCAGTGCTTGGTCAAATATTAAGCAGAAATGGCGATTCACTTGTCGAGATTCTGTTCTCACAGTAATGACATGGAATACTAGGCGGTCAAAGCGTGACACTGATATGGCAAATGCGTTGATCCGCAGTCTGCAAGATTATAAAGTCGACGTGGTGACACTTCAAGAAACCAACTTGAAGGTGGGTCGACCGCCTCAGGTGGCGGTGTTGTCACCTCGGTGAAGATTGACATAGCTCTGAATGCTGTTGAAGTACCGTCTCTCCAGGATCTAGAGACTGTGGAAGTGATAACTCATGTAGGGTCCCGCACTTTAGTGATATGTTACAGTCCTAAGCAGTGAGACTGAATGGATCTGGAGGCGTTAAAAATCCATAACCAATTCTTATTACTCGGCGACTGGAACGCCAAACACGCAGCGTGGCATAACAACGAACGGGCGACGCTTATTTAGTCTTGGAAAACTCGCCGAGTCAATGGCTACTTCACGCCCCCACGGCACACACTGGGAGGCCGAAGAAACCAGGGAGCTGTGATTCTAGCATAATTGACTTTGCCCTTACTTGAGAAGACGTTTTTCTGTCATTCGTTATCTTGCCATGCGCCGACCATGTTCTTGAGCCAGATCACACACCAGTGCTTGGCATGCTGTCTTGGAACCTACCCCCACGTAAGGACCAATTCAGCAACTAATTGGAACAACGAGATACGAAGGAACTCATTAAAGAGCGTCGTCGTGTCCTTTGCACGTACAACAAATTCAGGGATCCCTGTGACAAGGCGTATGTGAATTTGCTTTCGTGACAGATAAGGGAAAGACTAACAGAGACCCGACGGGACTTATGGAATCATGTTATCGAGGCAATTAATGTGCATGACAGCAAGCTGTGGCAAATGCGCAGGGGCCTCGGTCGCGTGGATCACACAGTCAACCTCCCATTAAAAACATATGGTGAATTTGTTTAGACGGACCAAGAGAAGGCCGATACCTTCGCTAAAACCCTGGAAGAACACTTCAGCCGTGCGCCAATTGCGAGAGCCACATCGTCCCAAGAACTCGAGGAGTCCAGTGGTAGTGAGTGGGAGGATACCGTGTAGGACAGGTTCGAGGTGGGGGAAGCGGTAACACGTCACCTACTCTTCCATTGCAGTCCTCAGCGCGTCCAATCACAAACGAAGAACTGGAGTCAACCTTAGGGAAACTGAATCGAAGAAAGTTCCAGGACCAGATAAAATATCTCCCTCACATCTGGTCAAACTTGAGGAAGCAGCAAGGGCAGCCGTGCTCCTCTTATTCAACGCGTGCTTTGCTGCCTGTTACTTTCCCAAGCAGTGGAAGTTGGCGTCAATTACGCTGATACCGAAAGCTGGGAAATGTCATTCTCATACGGACGGTTATCGGCCAATCAGCGTGCTATCAGTGCTTGGGAAGGTATTTGAACGTCTTTTCAAGGCTGGCTTCTCGCGGAGAAAAGAAGACTACGACTGCTCCGAGACGAGCAGTTCGACTTTCGAGTCGGACATAGTGCGCCTCAACAACTCGTTCGTCTGGTAACGGCAGTGGGAGGAGTATTTGACCAGGGCAGGTCAATTCCAGCAGTCTTCCTCAATATGCGGGCAGCTTTCGACTGTGGGATTTCTCCACTGATTGGAACGGGAGTCGCCGACTCCTGGGTAAGGCTGATCGCTAGATTTGTAGAGGACCGCAGGTTCCGTGTTAACCACTTGGGAGCGCTCTCAAGTGAACGCAGGGCTGCAGCAGGGGTGTCGCAGGGCAGTTGCCTGTCACCCATACTATTCGGATTATATGTGTACGACGCCCCCCTCACATCTCACTGTCAGCTCTTAATCTTCGCGGATGACTTGGCGTACTACGCGGAGTCAGCAAATAGAGTTCTGGCATTGAGATACTTAAACCAAACAAGTGGTCTCCTTTTCCAATGGCTGAGAACAAAACTCCTCTCCCTTAACCTGGACAAAAGCGTTGATTGTCGAATTCACGCGTACACACGGAACGCCGGGCGTCTCATGCAACAGGCAAAGAAGAAAAGTGGGGCGCGGGGCACCTCGCAACACGCACTCTAACGTGTTTTCGACCGCACGCAACTCATTTGGTCCCACCATGTCAAATATGTTGGTGTGAAGCTCGCTCGGAATTTTTCTTGGCGGTCTCACATTGAGTACTTGTGTGGGAAATTGTTTTCCAAATTCAAATTACTTCGCCCTCTCCTACGCTCTCGTGACCTTCAAGAAAAGGCACCTCCTAACCGCTTGTATTCGGCCAACAGCCAGATATGCGTGCGAAGTCTTTGCCGGTGCCCCAGAGACAATTCTCGGTAGGCGTACCTCTGCCGAGTCTAGGATCGTGCGATACGCCCTCAGACCTCCTCCACGAACACGAAATGCAGACATGTACGCCAGCATTCGAGTGACGCGATAGCTGCCGGCCGAGATCGCGCGGCATGCCTCCCGGGCGCTGGAGAAGGTGTTGGGAGAGAATGCACCGGCGGGGCTCCAGCGGCTGCGGACCGACCTGCGGAAGATTACAAGCCACCGCTGTGGCCTCGCCTACACATTTTCGGCTGCTTCCTCCGGGAAGACTGGAGGAGTTGCTTCAATCCAATTAGTCAAAACTAATTTTATGTTTTTCTTGGATTGGTTTATTTTAGTGGTTTATTTGTTATTTAAAAGTGTATTTTTATAGGTTTATTGATTTTTAGTAAAATATTTAAATATGTAGTATAAATGAAATATTAAAATAACCCGCGTCTTGAAACCTAGGGGTACAAAGAAGCCCCATGAGGTTAAAATAAAGAATAGAATAGTGCTTTTAAGGCTGCAAAGCCAAAGCAAAATCTCACCTGTCCCATATAAATAATAAAAATTCCTAAATGCCGGTGGGGGGCTTCCACCGGAAGAAAAGTCATATGTTGCGTCGAGATTGGTTAAGGTAGTCAACTTTTCGAGACAGAAAGCTATCCTTTGTCTCTAGAGTCTCCACACGAGATTCGAGACTCTCAATCCTCTATTGGAAACATTTTATTTCCTCCATGAGGGCACAACGTTCCGCAACTATCTCTAACAAAACCCGGTGTTTGCGGAGTTCTTGGAGAATGGTGTCGTACTCTGGCGGCCCGGAATTCTGTTCCACACCACATATCACCAAAAGTATAACGACTACACACACCAAATATACATAGAGGTACATACATCGACACCTGGACCGTGGCCCCCGAGAGACAAGCGGTTTGTTGCCCAGCAGCCAATGGCTGCGTGCCATTAAGCAACAGGTATAGTAAATAATATGTAAAAATACAAGTTCAAAATATATTAATAAACCAATAAATCTAAAAATTGGAAATTATATTAGTAAAGAAAAGTGTTTGAATCGCTACAGTGCTATTTTCGGAAGAGTTTCCACGGTGCTATCCGGACAGCAGTCTCTGCGGCCAGGTAAACAGGGCAGCGACCTCCAAGTAGTATCATACGTCCTCTCTCCCCAGCGTCCCACGAGCATCCTCTATCATGAATCTTATGATTCAGGTATAAATGAAAAAAATAAATATTTACCATTCAGGTTGAAATTTCAGCATAAGTAAATTTTTACCATACAAGGAAGAAAATCTTCAGGGAGAATCTGTCTTAATAGAATTTTTCTTCAAACATTATATTATAAATTATACTTGTCTTGAAGAACTTAACAAATGTAATAAATATTTTCTTTAGTGTAGCCACTGAAAATAATTTATTTATTCTGTGTGACGTTCTTTCAGGGTAAAAAGAATTATTACATTAATATGTTGCATTACGAGAGACTTGTTCAGTTTAAGTAATCTGTTTGCGTTCTCATTTTATGTTCTATGAATTAACGAATTTTATTGTGTAATCATAATAATATTTCAATACATTTCTCCAATCCCTTATGCTTACTATCATATAGCACACAGTAACATGATGTGAGTATTAAGTAATTTCGTAGTAACTCTATAATGAACTTCATTTATCCGTAACAGCATATTTGAATTTTTATTGTGGAATATTATGAAACGTACTGAAAATAACTGACTTACTACTCAATAAAAGCGGGCTATATACTAATTTGTTGTAACCGATAATTAACATAAGGGGTATATCTTGTACTATTGGAGAAGAATTTAATATTGGATCAGAAGAAGGGTTACTGATCATCTGTAGATTTATGTTTTGGAGAAATGCGAACAAAATTTTGTATTGTTTAATGAAAGAAGCGAGCAGAACAAGGGTCTTTCCGAGGATTTAGATAACAAAGGAAATCTCTGGGATGAACACAGGAGTTTCTATTTTTGTTGAATCTGTAAATGGGAAATATAGCGTGCTATTTAAGTTTATCTACGTGAGAAGGTAGGAGGTGGGTGGTAAAAGTGGGCTATTGTTAGGACATGGACCGGTTAGCTAGGTTTACCGTTAACTTGGCCCACGTGGAGGTGTTAGTAAGAGTAGCCAGTAAGAGTAAGTGATACTAGGAGTAGTAGGAGGTGGTTAGAAGAAGTTCGCTTTTCAATTACCACAGCTGGGACCCTGGGACCTGAGGCAATGAGGTGAAATGCAACAATTAGCTTTTGGCCCCGCAGGAATTGAATCCGGGTGACTCAGGCGCAAGCAATCATGCTAGCCCTAAGCCACCGGAGGGGCTTACATCTTATTGAATGTTAGATACCAATGAATTAGTATTACTAGCGAATGACAATAGTTGGCAGGAGTTGAAGCAAAGAACGCAAGGAGTCATCAATCCAGTCAATGAATATTGTACGTAATTCAAGGTAAAGATATCTGAAACAATCACACAGTAAATGTGAATAGGGCACGCTGTAGGAAATAGACGTAATTCAGTAATTAAATAGAATGAGCGAAAAGTTGACATTGTGCGACATTAGCGTTGTCTAGTGATAATACTAGATGGCCGACTTAAGTTCGACAAACAAACGAGTATTGTGTTTACGGTTGATAAGGTTCAAGAAATTTATTACAGTTTATTCTGAGTGGGTATCAGTAATTCAATAGTGAGAGGGAGTGAGTTAACGCTATATAGGGGCCATTCTCATTGCACTTGTCGATGGATGTACTATACGAAGGGACAAAAGTGTCGACCAAAAGTATGAGCACCAACCGAAATGTGCGGTGAATTTGCTTCCTATCTTAACCACCTTCATCACATTTCTGGTCCTCCGAAACCTCAACACCCAAATGTACCGCAATTTCCCTTGCATTCTGTACGAATATGAAAAATTATTTATTTCCAATGTTAAACAAACATACAAAAATTTACATCAACATTCAAAGAAAATTGGTTCTGAGAATTTATATATTTTAACCAACAGCACTCAAATATCTAAATTCAGCATAAATAAAAAGAGTAATATGTTCTTATTGACATATTTCTTGATACATTGAGAGATTATATTATGAGATAATTGTAATTATAATTGATGGTGAAATACAATGCGCCTTATGGAGGCAAGACTTTTTTCCAAAAAAAAGATTAACTTTAGAACCACGAAAGTGATGGAACATTACTTTTTTTTTTTTTTTTTGTGGGGCTTTAGGGCTCGTCAACATCAAAGGTCATTAGAGCCCTTAAAACTTGTACAGGTAGGGAAAATGCAGTTACGCACTAGGGAGAGCCGACATGACTCTCCCCGCGGGTGGGACTCGCCGAAAGACTCAGCCATACCCACTAAAAACCCTCCTGCATTACAACTCGAAACACAAATTCCAACATATCACATAACTTTTACTAGAAACATTTAAAAAAAAAGAAGAAGAGGAAAATGAAAGATACCCTAGCCCTAATAGCGTCGGGATCGAAAAGAACAAGAGGTGACCAAGGGAGGTCAGAAAAGAGAAAGGAAGGAGCATGGCACAAGTAAGTGGAAGTAATGCCAGACTCAGCTCGGGGCCCCGTGTTCGCCAAACACGTACTTACTAGATGTAAGTCCCCTGGGGGGAACATTACTTTGATTTGTAGTAAATTTTCCGTATTATTTGAGAAATCACAGGACATTTGAGAATGACATTTTACTTTTTCCGAGGTGAGATGCACAAAGCACGAAACCAAAGTCAAACTATCCCACATCAGGCCCCGAAGGGTCTATGAGGTTCGCGGAGTGTAGAGCTCCGCAATTTCTTGACCTCGGTACTAGTAGGAGGAGATGTGGTCAGCATCTCGCTCCGACCGGTTTGACCCCAAGATAAACCCTGGTACTCATTTTACTGCAGGCTGAGTAGGCCTGGGAGTCAGTCTGCATGTTGAGGTGTGATGAAAAACCATCGGGAACCGAACCCCGCCCATCCAGTCAGCAACTTTTTTTTAACTAACCGCCCCTCCATCGCGGTAGTCCGTGTGCACCAGTCAATTGTCATATTACAGTTCTTCTGTATCTTGGTGTTGTGCACTCTGTTCTTCATTTTATTAACATATCTTAACGATATGTATCTACTGGCTCATTAAGATAGTTCTTAAATAATTGGAGAAATACTTTCTCTCTTGATTATTTGTTATTCTGAAATATTGATTTACATAATTTTCTTGAAGGTCTTCTTCGCTTAGTTGTTTTTCTGTCATCGTGTTATGGACATAATGTGCTAAGAACCATGAAATAGAATTATTTTTGGAACTGATAAAATATTCATTGTCTGGATCAATTAAAAAATTTTATTTGACATCTGACAGTGGTATTCTACATATTCTTGCCAGTTTCTTCTTAACGTTGTTCCAAAGTTCTTTGACATGTTTGCATTCTGTAAGGCGATGTTGTATCGTGTCTTGTTTACAGCATGACCCGCAGTTCCCAGACTCACGTTTGTATTTCAAAAAACCTAGCATTGGTCGGAATCACATTATTTACTTTGTACCACGTCTCCTTAACTTCATTTGGTAGAAATTTGCCATGAACATTTCTCCACACATATTTCACATCTGGTTTCTTGTCAACAATTCTGGACTTTATCTTCATTTTCATCACTTCCATATAGATCTGTTTTGTGCTTTTTTAAGAAATCTTTCAAGTTTTCATTTCTAATTTCCTTATATATTGAGGGAGTATAAATACATTTTTCCAAGAAGTGTTTAACATATTTTAAATTTCTTGGCACTGAATTAACGTTCAGCAGGTTTTCCAAACCGACGTGTTCAATCCAATATGTGAACCAATATTTTGCAAATCTGAGCATTTTTTAAAGAATCTATTACTTCTTTAACAAATAAAATGTCGCATTTTTCTTTAACATCACATAAGCTCCAGCCTCCTTTTGCCTTCGATGCACACATGTTATTCAATGGGACCCTAAATACGTTTCCTCTCCAGAGTATTTGCCCTATTAACTTTTTTACTCTCGCTATTGGTGACACTTTCGCCACATACCAAAGTTTTGACAGTAGGTATGTCTGAATATACCATATTTGTTCTAATTCCATTCTCTCAATATTGAGTCTTTTGCAATTCCTTGCATAGCATTAACAACTATTTCGAAATTGTAATTTGATGCATCATTTAAATGAGATGAGAACCATATACGTAATATCCTTATTTTCTGTCTATTTGAATATTACTTGATTGAAAATGTCCTTCGGCAAAGGGTAGTATTTTGGTTTTTGACATGCTTATTTCAGCACCTGCTTCTTTGCCGTGTTTATGTATCACTTTTAGAGTTTGTTGCAGTTTCTCTTTTTTTTCTAACACTACAGTTACCTCACCCGCATTTGCCTTGATAGACAGCATTTTTTGAAGGTTTGACAAGTCACTGAATTTTCTGTGTAGAGCTATTACTAAAGGATTAAGAATACAGAATAACTTCATTGACAGCGGGTATCCTTGTCTCACTGATCTATTGACTGGAATTTTATCCGACAGAAACCCATTTATTTGTATTCTTGAATAACTGAGCGCATATAACTTTTGTATCCAGCTGCATAATATACTATACCAGTCTCTTGTAACATGGCGTGCAGGTATTTGAGATTTACACGATCGAAGGCCTGTTTAAAATCTATTGACAATATTCCACCTGTCTTCTCCTCAATTATCTTATATGCAATCCCATCTCTAATATCACTGACTTTATCCATTATTCGTCTTCCTTGAACTGCAGACGCCTGTGCAGGACGTATTACGTCAGAAAGAGTTTGCTATTTCCCACAACACGTGCAATAATCTTGTAGTCGGTGTTCAACAAAGTAATTGGCCTGTAATGTTCTAAATTGCTAGCTTTTGGTGACTTTTTGACGAGAACTATTATTCCGTGATATTGTGATTCAGTTAGTTTTCCCCTTGAAAGAACTGTCTTGATTACTTCATGCAAATTTTTTCCTATAATTTCCCAGAATACTTTATAGTATTCTACAGGTATTCCATCAGATCTTGGGGATTTATTACTAACTCCGGAAAATACTGCTTCCTTGATCTCGTCAACTGATATATCAGAGTTGAAAATGTCCTTTTTTCCTGGTTCAGTTTCCAACACTTTATCACGTCCTTCATCTGCTCATAGAGGTTACTTTCTTCTGTCACCTCGAAAAATTTCTTGAAATGTTGATATGAATGATTCATGATTTGAGACTGACCCACAATGGATTCTTCATTACTTTGTAAACCTGAAGTAAAACTACAATTTTTGCGTTTCCTATCAGCAATCACGTGATACATACTGGCAAGTTCATTTTGCGATGTCAATTCTCTACTCCGAATTCTAGCTGCTTCCATCCTTTTCCTATATATACTAATGATTAGTGCTTGAAAATATTTTTTATTTTCATTATCTCCCTTAGATATAATAGACTTCCTACTTATTTCGTTCAGACAGAGGAAATATAAATTTAACTTCCGTTCTTCTTCCCGTTTTCCAGTCCTGAATAGTATTTTAAAAATTTCGTAACATTCACTTTTACACATTGTTCCCACCATTCTGCTACATCAACATAATTGTTTCTTTGGCTGAAGTTGTTTCCATTTTTTATAAATGCATCTCTAAAATCATTGTCATTTAGGAATGAAATATTCATCTTCCAATAAGATCTTCCTCTTGCCATCGGTCGTGATGGAAGAACTATTTTCATAACGAAAGCGTGATGATCAGAAAAGGGTGCGAGAGCAATATCTATATATGATATTTTATCAATCAACTCTTTTGATGCTTAGAATCTATCAATTCTAGAGCGGCTAGATCTTCTCTTGTACGTAAATAGTCTGTCTTTTCTTTTTTCTTCCCATATATCTTTTAAATTCAGTTTTTTACAACAGAATTTAAAATTTTGTAGAATGTTGGTTTCCCTTGAATTTTGATCCGTAGAAATCTCTTAGATTGGGGATGAATCAATATGTCACCACCAGGTAACAGATTAATTATGTTATGTTGAATGGAAATGGGAGATTCGAACTCGGGAGTTTGGGTCTCGCAAGTTAAATGAGAATGGAAGACGGGCCCGGGAGGCGAACGGGATGGCGCAGTCGGTAAGCGCATGAGCGTGCTAAGCTCAAGGTCCCGAGTTCGAATCTCGATCCCGTCTCCGATTTTCATTCAACATAATATAATTAGTCTTGATCCGATCCAACACAGTTAAAATCCCCTCAGTTAAAATTCGATCCAACACAGTTAAAATGAGATGTTCTTTACTATTTATTATTAAATAAGCAAGATCTTTAGAAAAAAAGGCATTTCGCGCTTCACTGTTGTTTCCTGACGGCGCGTATATATTGACAAGTGTTGTCCCATTAACGTCGCATTTTATCCCCCTCCCTAACGGCAGCATAACTACAATGCTGACCTCATACTCTTGTTTGAAGAGGATGGCCGTGCATCTTCCCGTTTCCCCAACATTGTATATGACGATGAAACTAAAACTGGGGATGAAATTAAAATTTAAAGTAACTACTTCTTGAAGAAATATTATGTCCGATTCATTAGCTTTAATATGGTCCTTTAGCATTTCCTTTTTTGTTTCAGAAATAATTGCACAAATATTAATAGTTTCTATTTTTGTTGTATATTCCATTTCTCAGATGGTTTGCAATAAGGAGAACTTAGAGTTCTCCCAAAAGTATACCTTTTTCTAACCCGACTATTCGAGCTAGAATTTTCTTATCGTTACATTCTTTTTTAGCACTTTCTATCACTGTAAGTAAAACTTTGGAGTTTTTAATGGACTCTTTTGCTAATTGTAAAGCATACTTCGTGGTATCTGCATTTAGTATTATGAAGAGTTGTGCTTTAGTAACAGTAAAATCAGTACTCCACGTCATCTTCTCTACCTTATCATTAATATTGTTTCCATCCTTTTTCGAAGTATTCACATTGGTTTTAGTGCTTTCATCCTTCTCAGTATTTTTTGATTCAGGTTCTTTGTTTTTGGTTTCTTTTTTGACCTTATTTTTGTTTTCCACTTTTTTGTTTTCTTTTCGGAGGACATCTCAGTATTTCCTTCTAATATATTTTCTTCCATTTGTTCCTGTGCTCCTTCTTCTTCCCCTACGCTGTCAGTTTCAAGTTCACTGTCCCTTTCATTACATGTTTGGTCTTCCAAAAGCTTTGTTTCTTCTTCTGTGTTAATTCTCGGTACTGTCTCTTGACCTAGATCTTGTTTCTCCTCTCCATATTTTCTTTTCTTCACCTTCTGTCACCAGTATCATCTTAGCCACACTGGCTTCTCTATGTTCTGTTGCTTTTCGAGACAAGTTATTAACTGTTTCTTTCTTGTTTTGTAAACTTTCTTTTGAAACAGGCTCCATCTGATGATATCCACTAAATCTACATTAATGTTAGTATTATTTGCGTGTCCATCACCTTGTCCATCTCCTTCTACATCTCTCAACATCTCAGAAACCAACTTCTCACAAAATCCTTCATTTGTCTCTCCTTCATCTTCTAATTTTTCCCGCTCACTATGTCCGCCATTGTGAGGTGGATTCTATCTTGCCCTTCTGCTCTCTCAAGCGACGTCTGAGCTTGCCTTCCTCCCTCCCTCACGGCCTTTTCTGTCTCTCTTCTATTAATTTTGCTTATTTCCTTTCGTGGCATTGTACATTCGCGTGCAAAATGATTTGCTGATCTACAGATAAAGCACAAATTATTTTCTTGTTTTAGAAATATTGTCCATGGGTGTCCTTGTACCGAAATGTTTATTGGACTTGGGATAGTCGTCCCATTCAAAATTACGTATGCAAATCGGGTGAAAGATTTTACATGTGCCAGGTCATCCGTCAGTCTCAAATTAATTTCTTTAATCGGATTTACTCTTTGTCTAAATCTGCTCAAAATATTTGTTAAAGACTCATTTTCTATTGTCGGACATACGTGAAATAAGAATTTTTTTTTTGCCTCTGTTCCATTTCTTTGCATTTTCACTTTAATCTCTTTAATCATTAAAAATTCTTTACTTACCAATTTCTCCACGTCATCATTTCCTTTTAAATACACGCACACACTACCTCAACGTATCCTTGATGCGTAGGTCACTGCTTCTGTTGTGACGACGTCTGCAACAGCTCTCACACAGTCTCCCACCGTTATATTTTCTTCATATCCCAGCAGAATAGCGTTTTTCTTACTTGGTCGCTGGCCGGCGTCTGACCGCCCACGCACCAGGGGTCCCCCACTGAGCATGCCAAATAAATAACTCGTTACTTTTCACCAGAAAGTCAAATTAACTTCACGAACCAGATACACAAAACTTCACAAAGCTCCTGAAGTCAGTTCCAAATTGTCACCCTCACGCGCTCAAACACCACCGCAAACCTCCGCCACACTAAAAGGTTCAACTGTTAGTCTAGCTTCATAAGTACTCTCCAGACACGTCTTATCTCTTCAGAGTCTATCCACGTGCAACTCAGCGCTCTACCCACTGCGCCACGCTGACTCCACAAAGCACGAAACCACACATCGCGCTCGGCCGCCATGTTCTTATGCATTCCAAACGAGTTCCTGAATATTGTTTGTACTATAGTATTTACTGACGGATACAAATTAAATCATGTTTTTTCTTCACTATAATTCATATTGTTGTGATTCAAACTATAAGAATAAAGAAAATAATTATACCTCTCAGTGATTTGACTAACTTGGAATGCTGATCCTGCCTTGAAACACCTGTCGACAGATCTGAAGTTTTTGAGCTCATTTGGCCCAGCCTCTCCCAGAGTTCTTATATAATAATCTTTATTCATTTGATAGTTTCCAAATTTCTGTACTTTCGTGTTATTATATTAAAGACCACTTAGAAAATAAAAAAACACACATTTTACAGTATTGTACGTTAATATGTATGTAATTACGAATCATTTTAAAATTCAAACAAAAGGAAAATATTACACTTTACATAGAATGCTTAATAAACAAAGCGCATAGATATGATCTCCGAATTCTTTGGTTTTCATTTCACTTTTGGGTTATGTACGTGAAAACAAAGTTCCTCACACCCTTTACATAATTTTGCTCCTACGATTCGGTCACGTAGATTATACGTTAAGTGGATTGTCCGTCTCATGTAACGCAATTGAACTTTGGTGGACACATTAGTAAGCTCCATAGTCAAGAGTCATGCGAGTGAAGATACATATCTACTGATTAGCAACCAATGTTAATTGTTTTAATGTTCTTGTAATTCATAAATATTAACCATACTTAGAATCTTACTTGCAGTAACCCTCAAGCAACCAATTTTAATAATTTTTCTACACATGTAATTCATCAATATAAACCATACACAGTTCTTTACTTGCAGTAGCCCTTAAGAAGAGTTCTTTAAAATTTCAAATAATTTCATCGATTACTTATTCCAATTAGCATGCCATATACATTCCAAAATAACTCACTTTTATTAGTACAGAATTGTAATATTGTTCTGTGGAAATTCTAAGATTTTCGATTGTTTATTGCTATAGACAAGGATTTAATTTGTTGATAGAGTATTTTCCAGTGACATTTGTACATTACAACTAAGAGGAGTAGAATTTAAGACAGGGGTTCAATGCCAATACTTCCTTAAAAATCTCAAGAGTAGTTCTTGTAACTATCACTCAGCGCTGGCATCGAATATTGCAACCTTACATAATGAAATCGCAACGTTCCATCATTACGATACGCAATGGAGAGGTTCCCATACAGTTGACATGATTTTGTTGATTGTGCATGGACGTAGTGAAGAAAATAAATTGTGGAAATCTCGTGTGCATGCAAGACGACGTTATTTGTTCAATTGCCTTTGCGTCGTGCAAATTATGTTGAACCATGAGTTCACGCGTGAAATGGTTTTACGCTGGTATTAAAAATCGCTTTAGTGTTCGCCCGAATTTGTGTTTTTTCAAATTATCAAAGTGTGAGCAAAGGTTAGTAATGCGATCTTTAATAAAATGTAACTAGTTAGTGCGAAAGTAAAGTTTAGTGTGTGGCTCAGCTAATAACAGCTCAACTAATAAAGATGAAATTAAAAATTGATCTCATGTTGATAATAAATATGTAAGCTGCTGTGATGAGATGTCATTTGAAACTAAATCATCTGAAGGCTACTTGTCAATAAATATTGATTTAATTAACCTTCTAAATCTATTTTTATTTACATACAACCTTTTTACAGATGCTTTCTACAAATTCCTTCCTAAAGAATCCTTTCTACAAATTCTGAATTCAATCAAGGTCTTGAAAAATATAATGTAACATTCAGCTAAATAAATAAATTATTAAAACCCGAAATTTAACAATATTCTAAACAGCGCATAATGAGGTAGGTCAGTTACGTCATTAATGGTTGCTGGGTTTCAGTTACAAAAGATGTGTANACTACCGTTGGAATAGGCAACAGAGAAAGTCGGTTTAAAAAACGTTGAGGGCAACGGCGGAATTAGAACGTAAGAACAAAGTTGTGGAAATTCTCATGGAGCACAAATAAAATGTAGCAGTGAAGCGACCAATTAGAGGGCGTGGGAACGTAACTGACGTCCGAAGCACGATGCGATTGCCTCACTTGGATAAATGCAGTTACGCAAATCAACAGAGCAAGCTCGAGAGAAAACAAACGTAGATTCAGACAGGTGCGAGCCGCCGACAGTGATTCGGGCGCGAGACACCAACAGTACTGGGTGCACAACTCGCAGCCTTGACTGTAGCCGTCAGCCGGAACTTAGTTTGTTGAAGCGGTTGCGCGAGTTACTAGTAGGACTAATCGTCCCGTCAGGACAGCACAGATACGCAACGAAATTCCCGTATACGTGCACTTGCGACGACGCCACAATTGTGAGAACTTGTATCGCTTAAAGCAGAATTAGCGTTATATTACTGCCAGTGCGTCTAGCGTGGGAGGAATTAGTTCAGAAATGCTCGAATGTTTTGTGCGTTCTGTTGCGTGTGTTTATGGTCACCGTGATAGGATTCATCAACGACGCTCATCAGTCTTAAATTTACAAATTTGAAGCGGCCGTGATAAGCTCGAGTTCTCTATGAACGTGTTCGCGAGCTTTCGAGCGCCAAGTGTTTACAACCCAAGGTCTACAGACGGTCATCAAGGTCGAGAAAGGGGACGAAGACGATTGGAATTGTGCTCTTCACCGTTCCCGGATTTGTGGACAAATTGTCATCTCTGGTGAGACTCATCTAATTTTGTATATGTAAAGCTGTGACTCAATGACAAACATCATTCAGCTGTGAAGATGCATTATTATTCCACAGACTGACTGAAGTCACTTACCTTACAAAGAGATAATTAAATTCACGCGCTTTGCGACCTTATAATTTTGGAGGGGAAAGAAATTAGAACTTTGCATTGTGTAAATGCATGGATGTGTCGGGGAGTAATTAGTTTTTGTTTCTTTTTTTTAATTGTATGTTAAAATTTGTGTGTTTCATAAATAAATTTAATTTTTTCCATGTTAAATTATTTTTACTTTGTCGGCCCAAAGAGTTGTAATTTTTACGAACCCATGCTCTGATGAAATAAATTAATAAATAAAATTAACGGTTCATTACAATAATTTGGTTAAATATACACATACATTTTCAATAATTAAAGGATTTCATTCCTTAAAGAAAAAATATTCGCCGAAGGAAAATATTCGGCAAAATTCACAATTATTGTTCAATGAGCAACTATTTAAATTTATGAATACATTTGAATGACTGCGATTGATACACGCAGCGCCACGCATGGGCTATACGAACCACCGGCGAGTGACGTCACAGATTTCACGTTTTCCCGCTAATGAACCCCTCTTGTACACTACAGTCCTCTTGATTACAAACATATGAGATTTTGATATTTCAGTTAAAAATCTTTTTAAATTTAAATGTTTAACATACAATATAATTTCTTATCTTCCCTTATTAACTTCTTTTCGAAATGAATTTCTCATCGTTAGAATCTTCTTCTGCATCATTTATCACACGGACCTTTGGATTTGATCAGATATAGAGCTTAAGTTCTTTTGTTTTTGTCGTAGTTGTGTGGGTCAGACCGTTCATCACGTAAGGAAGTATACAATTGTATAACATTAACTTAAAAATCACAATTAGGAAGGATACAATTATATAACATTAACTTAGAAATCACAATTAGGAAGGATACAATTATATAACATTAACTTAGAAAACACAACTAGGTATAATTAATTATCTTCATACTCGCACGCGACAATACGAATTTCACCCTCTGAACACGCTGGACTATGTTATTTGGTGCGCCTGGATCCGACATTCACGGGCACGCCAACGCGCCTTCCGAGAAGGTCAGATTTCCTCTTCCCGGAAAGTTGTTCCCGATCACGAATGTACAGCATTAAGAACCTAAAAATCAGTTAAATCCTTTCGAAATAACGTGAGCTTGCACGCTTCTCTTTACTTCTCCATGTAGACGAAAGTAGTGTACCATGTCGTTAGCGTCAACGACTAACACCCGAAAATATTAACATCCATGAAAAATTAAATATTGTAAAATCAAAAAAAGAAAGAAAACTTGTTTCTAGATACTTAAGTTTTCTAGAAGGTTTAGATGTTTACATACAAGAACCGAGATGATACGTCAATCATATTTAAGGAAAGCAGACTTAGATAATCGTCCACAATTTTAAGAAATATGGTTTATTACAGTACAAACATATTTCGGGAAGCTTTCCCCAACATCAGTGTTCCAAGTAACACGGGGTAAGCATAAATAAATGGGTCTCAAAGATGACTTGAGATGTCTCATATTGCAGCAATCAGAATATGTAACAGAAGAACAGTTAGAGGGAATGGAGAAAATGGACATGGAATTAAGACGGAGGTGGTGTCCATTTACACATGACTATTGAGGTCGTTGTAAGAAGAAGGAGGAATTTTACTTCTCAACCATGTATTTGTTACGTCAACAACTTACTACAAACAACTTCTCTGGCTATGCGACGGCCGGAGACGACCCTCCATGTGTCAGTACACGCACAAGACGCCCATCCAGATTTTATGTTCATAGATGGCACAGTGGGATCGAGCAAGCGGTCACAGCCGGACCCGTTAGCGAGTCTGTCAGGCTGAAACGTCAGGTGACAATGTAGAAGATTACCTCCAGACTCATAACGAGTCTGTCAATGCGTAATACAAATATATGAACTTGAAGATTTTTGCAAGTTAGCCCCAGTCGGACCCGACACGAGTGAATCATCACTGGAGCATGGAAGAGTGAGAAAATGCAGAATGCGTTGGCGCCACGTCTGGGGAATACTCTTCTCTCGAGTTAGCAACATCTGTACGCTTTAATTACAAGCTTCTATTTAAATTCTTTCGTTCATATGTACGTATATTGTCCTTCTGTTTCAAAATTGGTAATTGATTTCTCGACCACATCTAAGATTCCAATCGAGCTGAAATTTTACAGACGCGTGGTTTGCGACATAATAGATGATTCTCGTTGTTACTAACGAATGACCTTTCGTCGTAAACACAGAAGGGATATAGGGGGACTCGTGTGTTTCAACGAGCATGAAGATTAAGGATGAAGTATGATTCTTTGTAAAACACGCTTCAGATTCACAAATGCACATTTATTACAATTGAACAACATATATACATATACTTTCCTAAATTTACAATAGCAGAATTACAAGATTGATCCTGGATTGGCAAAATTGAAGTTAGTTGTTGTGAGCAACTAACACTCTGAGAACAACTTTTTCTACAGAGTTTGAATATATTTGAACATAAACAATTGTTTATGTAATATCCCCTTCAATACCCCTTTTCCCAATTTAAACAGAATTACGATATGATAGTAGACAAGAGTGAAGTACGATCGCAGCTGATCTGCACAAAAACAAAAAGCCCATTGAACTCAAGTTTTTGAGAACATCCCCCCCCCCGTCATCTACGAAAGAAATTTATAAAGTTACCTGCTGTTTAATTGAAATAGGTTATTAAAAACCATGGAAAAAATGCAGGATTTTAAATACATCGGAACAAGTTCTCGATGTGGTCCTCCCTTACGAGGAATAATACTTATTTGTTGGAATAGCTTCCTTGTAGTAATCTTGCTCCGGCTGCCTTCAGAAGTCTTGGCTGAGGTCTTCCGTCGGAGTGGTTGAGTTTTCTCCAGTTCGGCCTTGTGGCTGATAAGCAAGTGGCTGAAACTAGAGAATATTATGAACGAATATGTTCAATGTTGCTTTGCTGCGAGCGCTGCACCATATTTTGGATGGTACAGTAGTTGAGTGATTTCTCATAGGAAATCAATTTTCGAAAAGTTCATCATGAACACATTAATAAGTTGACTGATGAGTATAAAACATTATACGCAGCGAAATGTCTAGATGTCGCACAACATGGCGACGTGTCCCCAGAGTATCATCACGTGGTGATCCCCGAAGTAGAACTTGCAGAGTACTGAGTCGTGGAACGATACAACGCGGCACATACTAGCCGTGTCGCATGCCGATGTGTGGGTCTGGATAGCGCCGTACAACGCGGCGCATGAGTACTGGATACCGCACGACGCGGCGACTGGATCTATACTGGATAATGCGCACTGGATAAGAATTGTTTTGCCCGAAGGCGAATGGTGGCCTAAAGGCGCTTAATTGCCCGAAGGCGAATGATGGCCCGAAGGTGCTTAATTGCCCGAAGGCGAATGATGGCCCGAAGACGCTTAATTGCCCGAAGGCGAACGGCCTGGAGGCGCTAGATTGCCCGAAGGCGCTAAAGTTGAGTGTCCATAAACGGTAGCGTCAAAGTAGGTAGACTGGATCAGGTTTCAGAGTGTCATCACGACGCTCTGAATGAAGACTATGTCGAGAGTGGGTTGAGCATAGTAAAACTATGTCAGCCGACTGGGTACCGCACGACGCGGCGACTGGAGCGCGGTCGTTTATAATGCGGCTTGAGCGCGGCCGTTTATGTAGCCGGTGCAAAGAACGTACATAGTGGGTGCGTTCAAGATTCGAATGTCATGGAACTTGAAGTTGACATAGAGATTGTAGCTACTTGCGAGCGCAAGGAACTTGCCCATTGAATACGTGAATCGATACAATGTGCATGGAACTTGAAATAGACATGGAGTTCATAACTACCAAAGAACATCTATATGAACATACAAGAATTATACACATGGAATAAATAAATATTACGATTCTCATGGAGCACAAATAAAAATAAAGTACGTGTTGAATGAGAATCTAGAAATGAACACTTTACGAACGTTTGGTTCGTAACACTCGTACCAGTTTACGAAAATCTACCCCTAAGAGGGTGAAATGGGGGAATGTATGTGTGAGTGTATGTCCCACAATAACTCTAGAATGCCTGGAGTAATTTCAACCAAACTTGGTATGCAAATAACTAACAGGCAACAGCACTGTGGGAATAAGACAACCTTGGCACCCCTAGGACTAGGAAGGGGGCGACGAGTAAAATAATGGCAAATGGCAAGACAGTCGAGTTTGTGCTTATTTGACAAATAAATAAACAAATTCCAATACTAAAAAGTAAAAAAATAAATGTAAAACTTTTATAAAACAAGCTTTTCTATAAAATGTACCGAAATGAAAAGGAAAAAAAATTATGTTCAGTAGAATTGAAAATCAAAAAAGTTGATTAAAAAATTACCTTGAAAAGCTTGACCGTTTTTTTTTCTCAGAAATTTTATAGTAGTATTAGTAATAACGACGCTTGACGCCTTGAGCTTTTAAAATGTTCTTACTTTTTCTTATCTACATTTTTATATTTTCAATTTTACAAAACATTTTTTTCTCTTTTTGGTGCCGTACTTTTTATATAAAAACTTGTTTTACAAAAATTTTTACGTTCATTTTATTGCTGCTTAGCTTGCACGGTGCGTGGCCACCATCACGACAAAATTTACTCTATTAAGGCGGGTGTCTATAAAAATGGTTTCAACTTCAATTTAATAAAACATCAGTCATGCGTAGCTATTAATTTCAGAAACTTGTTTGTTAGTCTGAATCTAAATATTCTTCCAGTCCAAGCAACACATCATACCAGAGACACCGAAATGTGTATTGATCAAATCATTGTGACCAATATAGAAAAAGTACTACTTCTCGGACAGACACCCGTTCCGGGAACATCAACACATGATCTTACATAAGTCTCGTTTAATCTTCAGTCTCCTAGGTACAATCCAAAAATAATAAATTACAGACACTTCAAAAAATTTGATTTAGAAGCGTTTCAAATAGAAGGAACGATGCTTCTGCGGGAACTTAATTTTCGCGGAAGTGTTAATTTATTCAATTACTATATTTTTCCTTCTCTTGCAAACGCCACATCTATTTCCAATTACCCTTTCTTCTCTACCAGTCGGTTCGACCCCCGGCCGGCTGGGGTGCCTCTCGGATGCCGTACCCAAACCCCACACCTCACGGGCAACGGATCGGTCCGAGGGAGGAGGGGGGAGATGCTCCCGCAAGGGACATCGGCCGTTACTCGTTGGGGAAACCCAGGCTGCCAGGGTAACCTGGCTAACAACTAGCAGAGAACCCCGCAAGGGGTCTCGACGGACTCGGCGTAACCTTTCTGACAACGGGGGGTGCACTGTGTTCCACCACCTTGAGTGTACTACTACCGGGACACGTAACCCGCCCAGATCCTAGATACCCTGGGCAAATGGAAAGGATGTCTCGGACAGGTGAAAGAGGCAAACTAGTTGCGCCTCGACCCGTCATCAGCTTCGGATCCAGTAAGGATTCTGGATCTCGACACACGGGGAGAGGGCTTGCCCTCGAACACAGCTAAGTGTCTGAAGGGTAGACACTTAAATGAGTCGACCCGGATTAAGTTAGCATCCGTTCGGTGGACCACTGGACGAACGGACAAGCCCCACCACACCCGTCCCCAATCATCTTAAATGGAGCAACAGATCGGATGCTGGGGATTTCACGAAGTGGTAGAGAGCAAGTCAAGTCCTTGAGTGGACATGATCGTGGTCTCGAGTGTCACTCAGCACTTTAAACCGAGTAGGCAGGGTAGGGGCATTGAGCCCTCAGATGATGGACAATTTGACGCCCCTTAAATGGGTTGGTCTCTGCCGGGTAGTGGTTTCCCCACCCGTGGCACGGGAAGGAAGCTCGAATTCCATTGGCTTGGCGTTCACTTCCGATCGGTGAGCAGCATCGCTGCTCGGCTACTATCTGTGCTTAAAGTATTAGGAATGCGAAAGCTAGACGTGTTCCCGTCCACCAGTGCGCATATTGGTAGGTCACCTGTAACCCTAAATCCAGCCCAGCCCGGGCGGGTAGGGTGGCCGACTGAGTCGGCAGTCTCCGACACTCGACGGACCTGGTGGGTGCTCTCGGAATCACACTCTGGTCCCAATATGTCACTTGTAGACGCACAGGAAAGTCTAAATGAAAATCAAAGAGTACGTCCACAATACAGAGAAGCGATCACAGGAGTGCGACCACAGTCTGGTAAGTAGTTCGATTCTAGCGAACTAAGGGGCCGGACTCGTGTTAAACACGAACCATTATAGTGCACAAGATTACCCTTTCTTCTATCTCTTTATTCTTAAAAGTATCTTCTCCCGTGATACTTCTATTACACCCTCTCCTCTTCTACTTCTACCCCTCCCATTCTACGTTGTTGTAACTTCCCAAATGTAAGATATTGTTTTATGCTATGTCCTGTAATTTGTAATTGGTTTTTTATGTAAGTTAAGATGTAAACCATAGTATAATGTTATCTTAAGAGTAATTTTATTCTGTGTAAAATGAAATATTTTCTTTCATTTATGTCTCAGCCAGGACAATGCACTTATATTTCCATCTCTTTGAAACATTAAGAAGTAGAATTCGCAAATAACAAATCTACTTTTTGTTGATAACACTGCAATATTTTCTTTTAAAATTCAAGGTAATCAAATATTTCTTGAGATATGGCAAAAATAGTATGCTATCCCGTCAGCACGAAAGATTAAAATATTCCTGCCCCCTTAAACCACGACAAAATAAAATATCGATGAACCCATTGATCTGTTTATAATCAACACTTTTTGCTGACAAAAACTGATGGAATATCTCAATTACTTGATAGAGATATAGTAAAACAGTGAATATTCGAAAACTGACATGTTTCCCTATTTCACTCTTAAAATTGGAATATCGAGAAATCCTTTCTGAATAGGTGCTTACATTAGACTGCCCAAATTGATTGTTTCTGTCTTTTTAGAAGTTTTGGTTTTGCGTTGATGAATGTGTCAGGTCAGTCCGTCACTCGGGACAACATCGCTTCCATACAGAGTTAATTCGGGGCTTAATCTGTTATAGTGGAGGGTGCTTTCAATGTTTTTGTCATTATTTTAATATTTTTTACATTAATGTTTAGAAAGCTATTTGAAAAAAGGATGTATTACAACATGAAAGAAGTTTATTTAGCGTCATTTTTTATAATGTAGAATATTCTTTTTTGTTTACTTCAAAATTCTTGTTAATGTATTTGACAATATCCAAACGTAGTCTTAATATAAAAAAAATTGTGTTTCATTGCGGTTTGCTATACGCATTATAAGCACTACGTGAAGACTTCTAAAATCTTATTTTCGCTGTAATACCCCAACAGCTTCGCCACTCCACAGGGGTTTAAAAAATCTGCTCTTGGGACCCGACCCGTGAGACACGCTAACATATGTTTAATCATCAGGATAGGCTGCGGCAAAGTGAAAATTGACGACTGCAGAATATCGTTGTGGAGATATAAATAAATCAATATATTATCGAGTCTGAATCATTTAAATTTCATTCGATTTGTCAATGTGTTGGAAGGCTAGTCATGTCTTAACGGCGAAAAGAATCCTGGAAACTAATATCAATTCATAGATACCTATCTTTTTCGACCCGATTAAAATAATAACTGCATTAAACAATACTGAAATTGCTATACATATAAATGAATAGTATTTACAAGATCAGTAAACTAACGAAGAAAACCCCATAAGTCAGAATGCATCACATACACGCTCCAAGTCAAGATATTTGAATGCAATGAGGAGGGACATCTCTTCAAAACGAAGAATTTTGAAGAAATTGAGTGGCATTGATATAGAAAAATATTTCATTTTCCAATCACTCTCCCCCAATACTTGCACCGTATTGATTCTGATTAATACTCCAAAACATGCCTCAATTTTGATGCGTTAGCGCATCCAGATGAAATCAGTAAATGAATTTCCAATAGTATATGAATTTTCTTCTTTCCATTTGTACTTGAAATCTTCACTGTCGGACAGAAACTACCGTGCTGGTTAAATCTTCCTAATAATTTGATATTTAATGTCACAGAAGAGATTAGACATGACATAATATACTTATGTTCATTAGCGTAATCGCTGTGTGTAAGTCAAAGCCGTCTGCTGACATTCAAAAAGTAATAATGCGAAGAACTTCCTTTCAAATTTTTAATAGTTATCACCAAGGGACTCTAAGCAATTGCACAGCGCCTATTATTAAACAAATTTATCAATATCTAGTAAGAGAATTCGAACATTCTTCTCGACATCCGTTTGTATTTCATAAATTCCAAAATGTCTATTTCAAAGTCAACCCCTGCAGTTAAATTCTTAAGCAAAGAAGAAGCAACAAAGATCGATGAAGAATTAGGATCAAAATACAAAGTTACTGTAATCCAATTACTGGAACTTGCTGGATTTAGCTGCGCACTAGCATTCGGTGATTTCTATACCAAAAAGAAAGTGGAGAAAAGTAAAATCCTCGTATGCAGTGGCATTACTCATAATGGAGGTATTGGTCTCGTTACTGCTAGACACCTGAAGTTGTATGGTTACACTGTCGATGTGTATTTGCCGAAGAGAGCCGAGAAGGACATATTTAACGCCTTGGAAGAACAATGTCGAGCCTTGGATATTCCATTTATTGGCACACTCCCCACTGTTAACGATATTGATATCAATTACCCCTACATTATTGATGCATTATTCGGTTACAGCTTCGTCCCTCCAGTTGATCAAGCATTTGTGCCCATCTACGATGCTTTGTCGAAAGTGAAATCATCAATTTGTTCCATTGATATTCCAGTGGGCTGGGATGTAGAAAAGGGACCAATTGATGACAAATCGATCAAACCAGATCTGCTTATATCTCTGAATGCTCCGAAAATGTGCGCAAATCAGTTTAAAGGGAAATCTCATTTGATTGTTGGTAGGTATATACCAGTAGAATTACAAACGAGGTTTAGCTTCAATATTCCTCCATATCCCCCCACGGGTGTCTACTATAAACTAAAATAACACAAATTTTAAGAAAATTTAAGCAATAAATTTTCTTAACTTTTGTTTCAACGAGTCACGCGAATAACGTACAAATTTCTGTTCCAAGGTGTGTATCAAATGCCATTATTGAGTTACCTAGCAATTTGTTCAGTTAGGCGAGATGGCCTCACCAAATTCCAGTTCCAGATATAAAGATTGGTTCCTCCGAATGTGCAGTGCAAGATGATTTAGAACGGATGAATAGTGCTATCTAATGGAGTATTATTCACGACAAGAATCCAAGGTATCTACGGATCGTGGTCTTGATTGTCGAAAGACACAAAGAGTGCGATACGAGTAATGCATCGTGGTAAGAGAAAGTTGTTGATTACAAAGATGTGAAAAGGATTTCTTCACTATGTAGAAAGTGGTACTCCATATGTCAATAAGTCATCTCGGATTTGATCCAACCTAAGTATCGAGACAGGTATTACATCTTCGGAACGAAAAGTGTCGGTAAAAATGGGGGAAAGTGTGCCCTTGGACAATATTTGGACCAATGCTGTTACTCCAGCTCCAGAAGAGTCAGCTGTGAACCTGCGCTCATCAAATAGCCCCGTTCCTCGCCCGGATTCGAGACCCAACCGTGCGGAGGCTGATTTTCTAAGTATTATGAACTGCCTCTTTCAACTTCTGTTCAGAGTCATCTACCAACTCTTCATTATAGCCACACAGCTCGTACCGTTCGTAGAAATGCTGATACCCATTTATGAATTCGTGGTGACTAAAGTGAGTGAGATCCGAATCGCGAGTTCACGGAAGTTATGCATAAGGAAAGCGAGTTTATTTATAGTGGAGTTGTTTGTCATCATTGTGAGCTGCGTCTTCGTTTTGTGCACTGTTCTCGTACCCATTGTTCTTTTGGCATACATGGTGCTTAGGAGGATATTCTTTTTTGTTTAAATTTCTACATCTTTGATTATAAATATCTTTGTAAGACAGAATAAATGATGTTCATCACCATATATTTTTATTAATCTGTTAGTACTAGTGCAAAATGTACATTTAACAAATTTGCAAGAAAAAGAATTGAACGGTGATTCCAGAATGTTCAATTTTCTCTAGAGTAACTAACCTAGATACATAGAGACAATCGTGCCTAACATCCTCGATTATGATTTTCTTGATTAAATTTTAAAATTTACTTTGCAAAACTTGAACCTCTAGTTTTATAGAAAGCACTTTAAATATTTTTTACTGTCTTAAGAGGTACCATTTTTTCATTATTCTTTACCAAAATAACACTTTTTGAATGCTTCAGTAATTCACTACAGAAAATTTCTTAAAACCATTTCTCATTTAACACAGCCTTTGCCAAGGAAGAAAATATTCGGAGAAGTATTTTCGAAAAAATTATCAAAATCGCATCCCAGGAAAATTTGATCCAACGAACGATCAGCCATCTGTTGATATAGTTCAGGTGAGAAGTAATCCTGTTAGGAACATTTTGGAACCCGTTTCACTAAGTACAAGTGAGAAACAAGTTAATATTCATAAGTTTGTAGAAATATTAGCACTTCACAAGGGTACACTTGTAAAGGTACACTTTCGCCTTTACACGCGATTTTCCTATAAACCACTCTCAAAGGTTACTAACAAGTGTAGCTGACAAACTTGGAAACAAGTTTTAGCATTAAGATGTAGTGGTAAAGTTCTTCCCCGGAAGATGGACTATTAATTCGTGTACAATTAAAAACTAATTAGGGTGACATATATTAAAATTAATAATGACATTTTATAAAACTAGAAAAAAAATAGACCTAATACAAAATTTATTACGAGAAAAGCAAATTTATTTGTCTAAATTTTAATATTAGCCAGTATTGTCAATTGTAATATTGCCTGTAAATTTTAAAATTAAATTTTAATATGCAGTTAATTTGTATATAAAAATAAACAAAATTATGTAGTTCTATTTTATTAATATATTAAGACCAGTATCAGTAGTTACAATCCAAGTTTTCAATCTCAAAAGACCAGTGCGAGCTGCGTAATGCCCGAAAACATATAAATCTGACTTTTATCCAGTTTTTTCTAAATAACTTCCAAAGGGCACGATCAGCGAAAAATATATTTAACATTTATTAAGTAGGTTAAATTTGAAGAAAAAAAGACCGATTGCACCGCTGTACTTCATGTATGTACCCAGATTTCAAAATTGGTTATTAAAAAAATATTTTTTTTTGCGCTTCCTTGTCATATATCCGAAAAAACAATCGACCTACACAAATGCCTTACACATAAATATGTTACTAATTTATTTAGCTTTCATTTAAGCACAGAACAACACCTGTACTCGTAATAGTTCTCTCAATATTTGATATAAACAAAAATATTGGAGTTTTGGAAAATTTGCTGTACACAAATCCCATGTCAATGTGTGCGTATTAAAATAGAAGAAAGACTTAAGCACTTGAAAAATGAATGAAATATATATTAAACTAGCTGAGTACGCGCGGCTTTTCTCACATGAATTTTCTAATGTCTACAATTTTATTCTTTCTCACGTTCCCACTAATATCGTGAGAGTAAGATATCCATTAATGTTGGTTTGATATTATTGATTTGTTTCCTCAATCCCTTATTTCCAATGATATAATTAAGAAAACATGTTTTTCTGAAAATACAACTACGAGATATTCTAGAATTAAGTTAAGAATCAAAAGATATGAAATCTATTCACTTCTATGTCATTTCTATACACCATTCTATTGGGTAATAGTAATAGTAATGGGCAACATGCTGAAAAAGATGGAGACAGAAGAAATTAAGTTCGTCGCATATACAGACGATTTCGCAATAGTAGTGGGAAGCAAAACTCGGCAAAATTTAGAACAAAAGTCATAGGAAACGAATAAAATAGAAATGATTGGTAAGGAATTAGGGCTAAAACTGTCGGAAACGAAGACAAAAGCAATCTGTGTGGGTCCTTACAAAGAACAGAGAAGGGAACCTATTGTTAGCTAGCAAGTTAAGAAGATACAGAGAGTGAACAGTTACAAATATCTCGGAATTATTTTGGATGGAAAACTATTGTATCAGAAAAAAACAAATTATATATATATATATATATATATATATATATATATATATATATATATGATGCATTGCTGCGAGTAGGTCTGAATGAGTACAATGTGAACAGCCAGGATGTGGTCAAAATGTATAAAGGGTCAGAAAAATCTATACTTGCTTATGGTTGCAGTGTATGGGGTCATATAGTCAGCAAACAGTCATATGAAGTTAACGTAAATTCAAAGGATGTGTGTACGAAATTTTACAGCAAGGTACAGGACAATTTTAACAGACATCTAGGAAATTGTGTATGGCGTAATACCGATATACCTATACATCCAAAAATTGCGATACAGAAGAATAATTAAACAAGAAAGGCTACTAGAAATAAACGGAGAAACAATAACTGGAACAGACAAAGAAAAATGTAAAAGGCTAATAAAAGAATTGCTTCAAGGATGGCAGGTGCGATGGGATAAGCGTGTCAATGGATGGTTCACTCAGGAATGTATACCACAAGTACAATGTGCGGAAAGAGCGAGAAAATATGGTTCCGTTTGAAACTCAGGTGATACAGTTCATTACCGGACATGGCAATTCTGGAACGTATTGACAAAGTATTGGGAGAAAAGAAAAATGACTCCGTATTTGTGGATATGAGAATGAAACGGTAGATCATGTATTTTGGAATTATGAGCAGTATGGGTCAGAGTACCTGTAGTATTTAAAGAAGGGGGGAATTTGGAAGATCAGGGATACACAAGAATTGAACACACGAAATATATGAAAAGTTCAGAGAATATGCAACAATATTAGGAATGATACGAGATGAATTGAAAAAGGAAGAAGGTAACATAAAGGAAATAAAAGAGACAAAGAAAAATGAGACAAACAAAGAAGACAAACGAATAAGGAAAATGGACGAAACGACATGATAGCTGATGAAAACGTACGACTCCCTGGTAAAGGGATGCGAACCCCTATTTCCCATGAGGAGCAGCGATAAGCAGCTCAAAGTTACGAAGGGGAAAGAGGAAATAAAGACGCAGTCCTCTTGGAATGACTTTGTTGCATGTAAGAGTTGCAGTTGCTCCCCTGGTATCTCTTCTTAGTAGCCACGGTGTTGTCCATAATCGTTTTCTATTACGGCTAACGTTATCTTTGACTTTTTGTATCATGGCGGGTAAGATGAAGTTACAATAGTTAAACTCCCTCTGATTTTACCTCGTCGCGATTTCCAATCCGAACTAATCACGTCGTTAGCGAAAAACTGACTGACTCGTCGACTTCCCCTTTCGAATGTCATCGCCCTAAACTGTCTCGGCCCAGCACTAGGAAGGTGTAATACGGCCTTAAACCGTCAAATGGAGGGGAGAAGACATTTACCCAAATTTAATAGACGTGCTAACTGAAAAGTAATTTGTTTGAAGAACTAATTACTAACAATTATAGTAATTCTATTGCTTATATAGTGAATTTTTTTAATTATTAAATTTATTAAAATACTTTTACAAAATAACTGTTCTAAAGGAGAACAGACGAACGTGCGTCGTGGCCAAGCACGCTACCTATTACGCTACTGCGACGTTGAGAATGAAGGTTGAATGTTCAATACATACACTGGAATAAAAAACTTGTTTTTTTTTCGGAAATGACAGGCTATTGCGCTTTCTTACTTTGACAACCGATGACTCTTAAGGGGAACTACTGTCATAAGTAGTACCACCCCCAAGTCAATTTCTCAAGTCGCGACTTCCCCTTAATATGAATAACGTTACTACAAAATCAAAATATTAACTGTAGAGTATGAAAATTCAAATTTACATTTTGGCGATGACTGGGTTGGTGTTATTCTCGGGACTTTGGTCTGACAAGTATATAATTTTAATTCAAATAGCATAAGAAGAAAATTCCTTTGCCAGTTCGAGTCTCTCTTAAAATGCAGATTTCTAATCTTTCTAGAATTAAGTTCTGATATTAATTACCTCTTCGGATGTTATAAGTTGCGTTCATGGAAATAAATATGTTGTTCGGTTCACATTGTCAGACGATTCATAGTAGGCCTACCATCGCTTGTCATAGTAGTCCCTCTCAGAAATTTTCCCGTCGTTTACGACAGTCTTTCTGTCGTTACTACTGTGTTTCAGGGTACCTGTCGTAAAATGTACGACTTTCTGCCGTAACGATAGGGTTTCTGTCGCTATCAAACTAGTCAATTTTTCTCCACAGTGCCATTTTTCAGTGCTGTTTGAAGAATTAAACAAATCACAGAAAAAGTTTTTAACTATTCCAATACACAAATTATGAAGATTATCAGGAGGCAATGACAAAATAACTCTAAAATTTTGCAGAAGAGACAATATACTACAACCCTTGACACCGTTTAAAGAAAATGGTTTATTGTTTAATATTGCTTTTCTCGCGTGAAAATAGTTCGGGTAAGTTTTTCTGCGTCAGGGTACACTCTGGCGTACTCCCGTTAGGACCACGTTTTCCTTTGTGTCAACATGAAGAGCAACTGTATTTAACGTTTAAGTGTTATTTTTGTAGCTGACACCTGCCAATTGCATTTACCGTGCACAGAATAACATGTACTTTCACATGTCCGGTAGGTGTAGTGAATACAAATCATTCATGGTATAGTTGGCACATTCACCAACAAAGGGGCAGGAAGAATGACTGAACATAAGGTATATCTACCCATACCATAAACCACAAAGAATATTGTATTCTTAATGTATGTGGTTCTTCACTAATAGCCACTTGAATGGATACCATAGAAATTGTTGAATATTTCCATGAAAACTTCAACACCATCCTTATTCAACTGAAGTGTAATATCTTTTTTTATTATTATACCTTGTTCTAACAATTTTCGGTATTTCGTACCAGACACATAGTTTTCAGCGGTATATTTTCTTAGCCTGGAGTAATTTTGATTCATCATACTAATTAGTTGTTGTTTAAGTGGAAATGTAAGAAAAAATTATCTTGAAATTTTCAACGCTGTACACATTACAAGCGATACATTTTCCATCAAACATAAAGTCATAACAATCGGAACAATAATAATGCATAATCACTTTTACATCATTTCCTCTTAATCTCTTAAGAAATAAATATTTTGATCTGTGAATGGGCTGCGGAAGATGACAATCAAACATTTTGACGTTATCTTCCAAATCATTATCTGTGCTGTGTGCCGAGTATACTAGCTCAGTATGAGCAACTCAACTCCTGCGTTAGGGGACAACCTTCGTAAGGGAATCCTTGACACCTACAGCAACATTTTAATTATTTTAAATTAAATTTAGAAAACATGCCTCAAACCAGCTACACAAAAAATGAGATATTACGAATTGGGACCTACAGAGATTTCAAATTTTAAAGTAATAACTAACCTCATTTTACATCTGATGACATTTGCATATTAGTTCTGGCACAGCTCCATTGGAATGAAAATCATTGTTCAGGCTCTGTCGTTAATACCCATTGTAAACGACAGGCTTGGTCGTAAAATTCCTATCATAAACGACAGGCCCTGACATAAAAATCCCATCGTAAACGACAGACAGTCGTGCCCAATTACGACAGAAAAATCCTGTCGTACATTGTGTCGTTACACCAGAAAATTACTCGGTCGTAAACGACAGAAAATTTAGGTGAGGGCTAATTACCACAAATCTATAATGAAATACAATGCCATTCGCTAGGAATCTTACCGCATTGGACAGATGAAATTGTTAGACTGTGAGCAAAGAGTCGCGGCTACGTTTTTAGGGAGAGAAGTCATTATATTGAGAACCTCCACAGAAGCGGCGAGAAATGGCGAGACTGTTCACTTATCAAGGTATATACAAGGCAGGCAGCATGGGTTGACGTTTAGAGGCGGCAATTAAAATCGTTTTACCGCGGCCGCTGACGATCAGTTATGAAATTCAAGGAACAAAACAAAAGACAGGTATTGGATAATTCTATTTCGTTAAGAGAACTATATTTTCCTGGAATGGGTTACTTGCAATAATGCTGGATACTTTGCCTTCAAATGTGCATCGTTTTAAAAATAAGTAATGTCCTATGATGAAGTAATACATACGATACCTTCATGATTGGGTTTTAAAATTGTTTATGCTTTGTAATTAATTGTTCATTTTTTTATATTTCGCTTCTATATTTTTGTATTGTGTAAATGCAATACTAAAAACATAGACATGACAGAGCCCGCAACATGTTATAAGGGACTAACGAAAGAACTTAACCCCTTAGCAACATGTTCCGTGTACAACTGGTCGGTTCTACAGCAGCTGAGAGAAGTGATAATTCAGCAACTTTTTACTCACTAGAACAACAAGTCTATTATTTAGAATAAAACGTTACCTTCCATCAGACTCTTGTGTTACATTGAAGACTTTCACCAAAGGGCAGTTTAAACAACTTTTTTCTTTGTCCATCTTTCTTATAAGTATACAAACATTTGTTTTAAAGTGCTTCAACTAAAAGATACGAAGTTTTATTGTCCAAGTGTGAAAAAGAAAAAGATAGTCCTATTTTGAAAAAAATTGTCCAAAATGCGATGGAGTGTTTGTTCCAATGCCAGTAAGGCTTTATACAAGATTAATTGAAATTGATTGCTGCTAAGATCAGATCAGAGGCTTGCAGTATAAAGCAAACTTGATTGTCAAAAACAAGTAAGTCTTGTAATGGCAATAATGATTTGTTTTTGGAATAATATATTTACTATGTTTTGGAAAGTAAGTGAACATCTTGCCAAGAACACTGACTTGACACATTGTACAGCACACTGGAATCCTTTGAAAATGTTTCAAGAAATGAAGGCAAGTTTCCCATATTGGAGAGAGAAGTGATACAAATGAGTGGTTTAAATACCTATAAGAAAGATAAATAAAGGAAAAAGTTCTTAAAACAGCTCTATGGCTAAAGCCTGCAAGGTAACACTTGAGTTTTGTGGACTATAATGTTTTATTGTAAATGATTATTATGCTGCAATTGACACTTTAATAGTAACTTCAGAATACATGCTTACTCAGAAATAAATTCAGTTTGAATTTTTGTGACAAATCACTGAAACGAAAAAGATTACTTATGAGACAAGGCCAACCAACTCCTGAATTTATATTCTTCTGATTTAGGTGATGAGCCATAAGAGTGCATTCACTAAACAGTATTTTTGAAAGACAATACATGGCACAAGCTTTACTAGAACAAAAACACAGCAACTAAAATTAATCAATCTGGCCCACAAAAACTCTTAAAGTTAATCAAATCTTTATGGGTGAAATGTATTTTTCCGAACATTGAATTATCACTTCTCTCAGCTGCTGTAGCACTTTCCATTTTCCTTTATATGGTTGAGAAACTACAGCATTGAAAGTTTTTGAGCCTTAAAGTGAGTGAAATTTTTTTCCAAATTGGGCCAAGAAAATTGAATGTTCTTTCTATATAGTCTAGAGCAATTTTACACAGAACCTCTTTTTTGAAAACAAAAAAAATTTGCAGCTACCACAGCCAGAAAAAAAAGTAGTAGTTTCTTTTGAGAAAATAATATCACAGTGAGAACTTTACTTTGTAGTTGATTTTACATCAAAATATTTATTTCTTTATTTAATGTCTTATGGTGAGGTTTGGGCCATTTGGTCCACTCTTACACCTAACCGTGACTTGGGTAAGGAAATTGGGAAAGAGAGATGTTTTACCAGGGAACTTATGGTACCAAACCGACATTGTCTGGAGTAGATGAGGAGAAACAGCTCAAAACCTAACCTAGTTCGGCCGATCAGGGTTTGAATCCATGCTCTACCACTGAACGGTATCAAGGAATGAAGACGAAACCACTGGACCACCGCTGTCAATGATGATATTGTGTATTGATATAAGATATTATTGTATATACTTTTATACTTGTGAAGCCAATTTGTTGGTTCATTGTTTTTTTTCTAACCTAAAGGAAACAAGTCACTTGTTACAGGTGAATTCCTTAACTTAAATTCCTGAAAAAGCATAACTAATCTAACAGAAAGGTCGTTTATTTTTAATATTTTATATCCTAACACTTATATGAGTAATATATCAAATATACATGAGTAAGTGATTAATATACAAGTAGTTTTGCAAGCTTTACAAAAAAAAATTTGAATTGATTTATGTGAGATATCTAAAATTTTCTGGTCTTAATACTTAATACTGTCACGTATCTTTAAAAGTCTAGTTAAAATAGGATAAATGTATGCTAAAGGAATGAAACAGTAAAATATGGTATTATACCTTGAAGAGGCTAAGTTTAGGTAAAAGTGGTTTCGAGAGGAATGGGTGTTATCATCAGTCTAACCTGTTAATCAGAGCACCATGTAATTTTTTTCTAAAACAACTTTTCTACACGATAGCACTAAAAAGGAACATGAAGAAGTAGAGGAACCAATGTCATTTTTCGAGATTGGTTTACTCACTGGGTGCACGACGAAGTAGATATGTAACAGAAATTTATTTTTCCAATTAATTTTATACTCCTACAATTTCCTCCATAGACTTACTTTTTCCAGAATATAAGTACAGAATAATTTGGATGTCATTGTTCAAATTTAAATGCCCTTGTTAAAAAAAAAGTTTTATAAGTAATCTTACAAAATGTTAAAGAAGTTGGCAACAAAATATACAGTTAAATAAGACATAAAAATGCATCACGAGGGGCAGTACTGAGAGTTTCAATACCTGTCTATCAAAGGTCTCAGTTGTACTAGGAAACATCTCGTAAACAGGTTTGCACTCAATCATCTACGCTATGGAGACCTTTGCTGGAGGAAGCAAAACGTAACTATTTCAAAACTAATCCTTTCAGGTTTAATAATATACGTCTCCATACATAACGTTGGGCCAAATATCAATTACAGTCAAAACAAGGTTAGAAGAAACTTTACTAAGAATATTATTGTGGTTCAGAAAATAAAATTTTACTCATCGCTCTAGATATTTACAGTAACTCAAAAGAAAAATTGTTTAACACCACTTGCTTCTCTGTGACACTGGTTGTAATATTAGATTAGGTTATAATAATTTCATTTTGATAATATTTCATTTACACACCAAACAAATGGCATAACTGTACTCCAAAATTTTTTTTTCATTTATGCTTTATTTGATAGAGAATTTTTTGCTCTACAAGATTCAGTGATTTTCATTTTGTTCCCAGACCTTCTAGATGGAGAAAAATCAGTGTTTATGAAAGTCACATGCACACGCAGTATTCAAATAATGAAATAAGTATGAATTATGTTTGGGTCTATTATTTGCATTGATCATTCTGATAGTTCTAGCATGTCACTGTTTGATCAGGCTGAATAGCTGTTCAATATTTGTGGTTATAACATCAGGGTAATTGTAGCTTCTGCCTGTGGAACTGATGCTTGGAGCGGAAGGATTGCAACAAGGTGCTGCTCCGGAACCCAACAAGTGTCCTTTCTTGAAGGCCAGTGAAGCTTGTTGCTGGTCCATGTGGATGCATAAAATCAATTAGAGCATCATGCTCTTGCATAGCAATACTTTTTATGTTGCCAATCCACCATTTATTGTCATACATGCAGGCTATGAACTGCCCAGGCTGCAACTCTGCTACCTTAAGTCCTGGCATCTGCACTTCAGGATCAAATAGATTTGCAATAAATGAATTGGAGTCAGCTAATACTCGACTCACATTGATGCTACTCTGGGTAATGGGTCTTAATTGGTGGTTTTCTTGTGTCCCAGCAACTGTTTGCTCTTTTTCAAACATTTTTTCTTGCAACGGCCGAGTTGTTTCAATTTCTTCTTTAGTTAGAAAGAGAAATTTAATTCCTTGCACATTTTCATTACAGAAAGCAAAGAGATCAGCAGGCATCAGGATTTGATTGTTTAATGGTCATTGTAAGCGTGCATGGGCTGCTAAGCGCTTTGCAGTACCACCAATACCATCGCAGGGAGATTTGCCATGGCTAGTTGCGAAGAAATTCCATTCTCCACTCAAACCAAAATCTTGCTCATGATAGCACAGATTGATGAAATTCTTAAAATTCTTATACTGGGCCACTGAACCATCACTGAAGTACTGAATGTGCTTAACTTCAGGGAATTTCTGTTGAAGGTGCCATAATAGTCTAGTCAAGAAAACATGAACAGCTATTGTGTCATGCTTTAAGCTCTCACTAACAATGCAAAAACTCAAGCTTGCAATCTGCTGATCTGAGTCAATGTAGTAAACAACAAATGGATGCATAGTTGCCTGACTGTTTTCCCAGTGAAAACTTTGGATTGCATCTTGTACAACAAATGAATCATTTTCTGCAAAGTCCATCAATATCACTAGCTTTTCTTTTGTTAAGCCCTCTTTACTTACCTTAAGTAAGCACTCTGGTGCTTTGCAATATAATGATGGCTGGTCAGGTTGAATATTTTCTTGCTTAATTCTGACAAATTCATCAAGGGGCAGCTGCCTTGTCTCAATTGTGTCTCGGTCAGTATCAACCCACTGCTTGAATTCATCAGGGTCTAGCTCACAAACTGCATTCGTTATATATTCCAAAATGTCTTCCTTCCCAGCACAGTCTTCACATCTGTGAAGCATGCATTCCTTGGACTCTATGTCACAAACCATCTTTTCCATCAGTGCTTTATAATCCAAAGAGACTGGACTTGAAAACAACATCAATTTAATATTCTGATGCATTGTGCATACACATACTGAATGATTTCCAGCTGCTCCAACTGTCATGCACCACTTAGGACGCAGCTCACAAAATTTTGAGAATCTGATTTCCAATCCATTTTTCAGGCGATAAGCAGCAAACAACTCTCTTAGATTGCAAAGCAGTAGCATTTTCTGCTTATAAACTTTTTCTCCATTGATTCTAACAGAAACAAAGTCTTTTTTGCCTGGGCACAGTCTTGAGAATTCATCGTCTTCAAACAATGCTCCAACCCTTTGCCTGACTTGTTCACTGAGCTTCTTTCCTACCTTTCCAGTTGACAAAGCCAACACACCTGCTGTTTTCTTAAGCTTCCTGGTCTGCCTTACCATATAGTCTGTTACACCAAATACTTCAACGATTTTTTCCTTCGCCCAGCTGTCTGGTGCCAAGGTCAGAATTTGAATCAGGCGCAATTTTCCCCCAGCTCATCAATAAGCAACTTATAATCATTACACAGATCACAGCCTGCAAGTTTTTCTTCATTCAAACCACCAGCACAAGCGATTTTACAAACAAGTGCATTATTAGCTTCATTTACTTTTCTTTTTGCATAACTGGCAGAATCCCTCTGGCTAACTACTGAGAACTTAAGAGGGGAAATGTCCAGAGATGTCAAACTTGCATTGACTTTTTCATTGGTGTCCATATTGTCTTCAAAATCTGAGGATGAGTCAGATTATTCCTTTGCCCTTATAGTAGCAGAAAGGTCAGAAATGCACCCGGTGCACAGTTTTTGGCCAGGTTTGGTATCCTTTCTCTTTGTGACAGTATTCATCTGATTTGCAATTGCAATATAAATGGTTCGTAGACGTTTCATACTGTTGTGATTTTCCCTTGAGAAAGGATTACAGCATTTTTTCTGAAACAGCTCATAGTTGGCCTGATAAGAACAGATAGTTGACAAATCATTGAGCACAAGCCCTGTTCTTCTGCTCAAAAGAATCTGTTGATCAGCTGGCAAACTACATATTGACTTAATAACACGTTTTCCCCTGTAGACTGATGGCAAATGACACTGTGACTTATATGCTTGCCCTATATGACAAACATCAGTCTTGCTTTCTTCCTTCTCTTCATCATCCTTGCTGGTTCCAACCATGCTTCTTTCTTGCAAATTAGAATCATACATTGCACAACAAATTCTAATAGTATAATTCTCCTGAAAAAAAAAAAACAAACAAACATCAGACAATTGATAATCGTCTTAAAATTTGCTTTTTCAGTGTGCTTTTTTTTTTTCTCCATCTAGAAGGTCTGGGAACAAAATGAAAATCACTGAATCTTGTAGAGCAAAAAATTCTCTATCAAATAAAGTATAAATGAAGAAAAAAAAATGGAGTACATCCTGATTTTTGCCTCTGAAAAGAGGGTAAAATTTGCATTAAAATGTTTTTTGCCATTTTTGACTTATCATATCTTAAGAGCTATGCATCCTATCTGATCCTTATTGTGAGTAAACAGAAACATTTTTATGTAGTACACACTGATAAGCTTATAGCCGAGTTAGATCGCATTGGAATTGAGTTATTGCAGTCTAAAATATGAATTTTATTTTGCGCAACAAAATTTTTCAGCTACTTTGACATGTAATCATGGTAGAACGATAGAGATAATGGCCATCTGAATTATTTATTTGGATTCAGCACAAAAAGTTGTCATAAATAAATAAATAAATTTATTGTCAAAAAACAGTACAAACTGCGTATGACCACGTGGAGGGAAAAAAAACTAATTTACTCTCCGGAAGCAAGCAAGGGACCATCCCATCAATTCCGATCAAGGGCCCTAAGGCAGA